>NDGM010322980.1:0-10752 GCA_002564305.1 Octomys mimax | reverse complement strand
AGTGCAGAGGTCTGGGGTCAATCCCCAGTATAACGAGAGCAGGGGAGAGGGGAAGACTGGAATGTCGCCACCCTCTTTCTGGCTACCTGCTCTGTTAACTGGGATAGTAAGTACTTATTAATGGGATAATTAGTTTCCAGTGGTTGTGATTAAAAAAATTACCACATAACACAGAATTTTTAATTTCTAAATCTGGAGGTCAGAGCAAAGCTGGTTTCCACCAGAAGCTCCGGGAGCATGGGTTCCCTGGCATTCGCAGCAGAGGGGCTGCCTGTACACCTTGCCTACTCAGTCCATCTCCATTTTGGAGCCAGCTAAGGCTGGAGGAGTCTCACTGTACTGGACCCAACACTGGTAATCCACTTTTTGTTTTAACATATTTGGTAGAGTCTCACTACACATCTTGGACTTTACTGATCCTGTTTTCAGCCTCCCCAGGGGATTACAGGTGTGCCCCTTGCCTGGTCTTGGGGGCAGAGTCCCGGAAGATCAAACCCTGGTCCCTGCGCCTGCCTAAGCAGGTACTTTGTCCACTGAGCTATCTTCCTGGCCCTTTGGTAATCCACTTTTAAGGACTCTAGTCACATGGGGCTCATAATCTCCCATGTGAAGCCCCCTAGGAACATGATCATAATGCCTTTCTCCTAAGGCTGTTCCAAAGATTACCTGGGTTTCTAAGTTCTTTCCATTCCTTGAGATCTAGGCTTGAAGACAGAAGCCCATGTATACGGCACCCCCACCCATGTACTGAGCAAATGCCCACTGAGTTTATAGTTAACAAGGCAAAGCCTATGTAGTTCTTCAGGCCTGGCATGCAGTGAGCCAATGGGACTCGTCACCATCTGGCCATCTTCCCAACCTCTTTTGGCACTAAGGTTCCAGCCAGAACTTCCTGAGATCGGTGTCCTGAAAGCCCAAGGATGTGCTGCTTTTGTTTCCCACCATCTGTCTTCAGTGACACCCCCAGGCTCCGGAGTTCCCCCGCTCCGCCCCCTGGTTTCTCCTAGCTGCTCAGGGTGGGACCCAGGCAGGGCCAGCTGAGAGCTCAGTGTGTGCTGGGGTCGGAACAGTGGAGTTGAGGCCCATCCCGGCCTGGACAGTGACCTGTGTTGTGGAACTGTCTTCCTTGGACTCCACCTGGCCCACTGGCCTGGCCCATGTCCGCAGCGGACGCCCTCAGCTTGGCTCCTCTGCATTTGGTCCACACACAAAGCCCTCTCAGATCCGTGGCAGCCTCTCAAGCCGCTCAGAGTCAGGTGAGCTTGCCTGTCACTGATAGTGACCATACAACCAAACGCTTCCATCGCAGGTGTCCACGTCCATCTCACAGGCCAGTACAGAGAAGAAGCAATACTTCAGGGTGGACATGCAACCACCTGAGGTCCAAAGGTCTCTTCCTCAGCAGCTACTTTGATATTACTGATCGTGAGGTCAACTCAGGAGTTTTTATTTTGCTTTTTAAATGCTGTAAGTACGGTCTCTCATCGTATCAGGTTTTCAATTTGAGGCAATCCCTTTGTCCTGCTTATCTCATGAATTCTGTCTAGTCTCACGCGAATGAGGACCCCAAATCCTCCTCAGTGTGGTGCTTTCTTTCCCAGAGAGGTAGATCTGGGGACAAGGTAGCCTCAGCCACAGCTTGCGCTGCAGACCAAGAGGAGCTCACCCGGTTGGCCCAGCCACCGTGGCCTGCTGGGAGCCTGTCAGTGCAACCTGTGACCGCAGGGCAAACCTTCTGCTTTCCTTCCCAAAAGGCTGGTCACATCCTCCCATTCATCTGTCTTCCTCCTGTCACCTCCTGTCACCGCAACTTCCTCCTATCACCTCTAAACCGCTATTTCTTCCGGGCTTCCTCCTGGGCTCTTTCACTTGAGGGCAATCCAGCCTTGACAGGAGCCTAAGGAATGCAAGTCCCTTTCACATTCCGTTTGCACAGGGAAACTGGCTCTCACCTGGGCAGGAATGGCCGCCTGCAGCCTGTGGCCTTTCCTTCTCTCCTTCCTGCCCACAGATGTGCAGACCGGCAGAGTTCCCAACTCCCTTCCAGATTCTCAACAAAACTGCCCACCACAGCATTCTCTCCAGTGTTCACACTGTTCCTGGGTCCAGGATGTGCAGGGAGGCAGCTCTGCGATGCGCTCTGGAAACCCCATTACTAAGAGCTTTCATGAACTCGATCCCCCCAACCTGACCACCCCAGGGGGCCACGTGACTCTGCACCCTGGATAGGCAGCAACTGGGCTAACATGGCGCATTTCCTTGGCTCTGTCACAGTATTTAGGAATTCAAACCTTCCCAAGTTTCTGTTATGGTTAACTTGATTAGGGGGAAAAACAAATGTAAATAAGTGGTAACTATACTGAAAATGGCATAAAAGACTCAAAAAGAAAAGGGGCGGGCCGGCCAAATAGCTCAGTCCATTAAAGCGCCTGCTTGCGAAGGATCAGGGAGTTCGAGCCCTGAACCTGCCATCCCCTCCAGGCATGCTGAGGTGGCAACTGAGACTGGGCATGGTGGCATGCGCCTGTAATCCTAGCTCTTGGGAGGCTGTAAGCAGGCAGAGAACTAGAGTCTGATCTAGTAGTGAGAACTTGAACAACCTGTAGACCCTTCCCTAAAATACAAAAAAAGAAAAAAGAAGAAAAAGAAAGAAGGGGGGTGTATAAAACACAGTAATTCTTTCTTTCTTTCTTTCTTTTTTTTTAATGTATTTGCTACAGGGTTTCACTATGCAGCTCAGACTCGTGATCTTCCTGTTTCAGCCTCCCTAGCTCTGGGATTACAGACCTGGTCTCGGTGGCTGGTTCAGCACACCTGGGGGCAGGGCCAGCATGGCATGTGGTGCCAGGGATCGAACTCCAGTCCCTGCTCTTGTCCAACAGGCACTTAAGTCTGCTGAGCTATCTCACTGGCCCAAAACACAATAATTCTAAGTGACAGAGAGTATAAAAGAGATTTAGAGTTTTCTAATTGACAAGGAACAGCTGTGTGAATTTTAACTAAATGTTCCATGCTTAAAATATGAATACATACAATGTAAAAATTATTTGAAGAACTCAACTCTGCTATTCTTTTTTTTTTTTTTTTTTTGCAGAATTGGGGATTGAACTCAATCCCTTGAGCTTGCCAGGGAAGTGCTTATTCCACTGAGCCATCCCCCCAGCCCCTGCTCTGCTATTCTGCAACCATTACAATTGTTATAAAAGTACATTCCCTATTCCTATAAAAAATATGGATACACAGTAGGAGCATGGCCCCTTAAAAAAATCAAACACTAGTGTCATCAAACAGGTTGTAAAGCGTATTTTCTGCCACCAAGTGCAAGGAGTTCTGAGCCTGAATGAGTCTAAAAGTCTTCAGCGATTTTCATTTAGTACAGTGGTGAGTACTGCAGCGGGGGGAGCAGGTGCTCCACTGGAAGCCAGGAGATCTAAGAAGACGACCTTGGTGGCAGGGCCATGCTCAGCACGGTAGCACCTCTCATCCTGGCCTCCCACAGCGACTCAGGAAGCTGTAATCCCCGCCTGCTGCCCCCACGGGGCTCGAGCAGTCATCACTGCGCAAGGGTAGCAGGCGTTCCAGCCCATCTGTGCTCTGGCATTTTCTTATCAAGACCTTACAAATTTGAGCTACAATCCTTTCTATTTGTTTCCACACCTCAAAAGTGCACACCGCCATCCCAGGTCAGCAGGCCCCGGCATCTGAACCAGTGCCGAAGAAGCAGCTGCTGCTGGCACAGTCCTGGTTCTGTTCTCATAGATATCAAAGCCGGAGTAGAATCCACACTCAGCACAGCTCCACATTGTGCGTATTACCCAGCGTGCGGAGGTGAGGGATGGAAATGAAACCAAGCAAGGAGAAAAACAACGACTTTTCTCTTCAAAGTTTTCTATGAAGATATTACTTGCACGCTACCCCAAGTTGGCCTCAGTCTCTCACGTAAGCCTGTGGAGCACTGTTCTCTAGATTCCACGTGGGGACTGGAAAGGGAACTGAGCTGCTCACCCAGGGTCCTGCAGGCCAGGGGTGGCGAGCCTTGGCGACTTTTCAGTGACAACACAGCCCACTGCGCCCCGAGGGCCAGAGGCTTGCCGCCACTGCTCTTGGGTCATGAAGCGTGGGCTAGCCTCACTGAGCTCTGGCTGTGCAGTGACCCCTCAGCCCTGCCCTGTCCCCCGGGCAGGCAGCAGTGCGTGTGCTCATGCAGTACCTGCCATTCCTGGTGTCGTGCTGCCGCATGTTCTTGATAAAATGAATCTTCTTAAAATTCTTTGGTCTGGGCGAACCTGAGAGAGTCCGACATCTGAAATATAAGAGACATTTCAAAAGCAGTTAGTTGCCTGCTGGATGGCTGCGCCAGCTCTGCACAAAGGCAGGAAGGAAAGACGAGACAACTGCCTGGAGTCACCCATGGCAGCAGGAGCTGCAGGCATGATGAAAACAATGAGGCTGGAAGCAAGGAAGCTTTAAAAAAAAACCCCAGTGACAGACAACGTCCTTGATAACACCGATAGCAATTTATACGAGACTCTGAAAAGCCAGCTGACGAAAATGATTGTTCGTGTTATAATAACTTAACCCAGCCAGCTTCCAAAGACATTCTTCTTCGTTGTCATATTAGAAAGAATCCTCTCGAATCAACATAGGCGAAGGGAACAGCAAGCTGTAAATTCAAAGATCTGGGGCTGGGGAGATAACATGGAAAATTCAGCCTAAAAACAACCTTGAGCCATTTTTCTTCCAGAGCAGGACTTTGGCCTGAATTAGCTGGACAGTTGCCCCAACTTCCAATCTGACTGCACTGGGAAACCACCACTTAAACCTGAAGGAGAATGGGAGATATAGTTAGCGGCTACTTTTTGTCTTATATGTATACACCTATGTACTGTGGGGGTCAAGGTCTCACTATATATAGCCCAAATGGGCCTCAAACTCGTCATGTAGCTCAGCCTAGACTTGAACTGAACCCTGCTCATCCTGTGTGCTGCCACGCCTGACTAAAGATAAATTTTAAATAACTATACTATACCCAAGTGACTTAGATTTAAAACATTCTTTTTTTTTTGTTCTTGGAATATAACATTTGCTTGCCTAATACTCTGAAAAGGACAAGGACCATATAAAATTTTTAAAACTTTTCAAATTTTGAGACAGTGTCTTGCTAATTCACTAAGTTGTCCAGGCTGGGCTTGAACGTGTGTTCCTCCTGTCTCACTCAGCCTTTCAGTGTTGGGATTATGTTCCCTAGCAAACTGTAAATTACAAAACTATAACAGTATCACCACCACCAAAACAAAAAGCCAGTAACAAGAGTCTGGTCTTTTCTTGACAAATATTTTTTGGTTTTTGCTATCAGAGAAACAAAACCCAACCCTTTCTAACCATGCACCCCCAAAACAGGCTCCTCATGCTGCAGAGTGAGCCCCAGAAAAGTAGTGCCCAGCTTCCCAAAGTTTATGCTCGGGTTCAGCTGGGACACCACTGACCGCGAGCAGTTGGAACTCAGGGGCTTCGGGTAAAGAGAGGACAACACCGCCAAGGAGGCAGTCATGGGAAGGCTGTGTGCCAAGCGGGCAGAAAAGGGGTACGGTTCAAACCATGGGGTAGTTCCAGTATTCCTCTTGAGGCCATGACAGTGTGGCATGCCCAGAACCACCCTTCTAGTGAGGGTCAGTCTTTTGGGAACCCTTCCCCATATACACTGCATACTCTTTTTCCTTAAGAAACGGCACCTTAAAGTGCTAAGAACTTGGATGAATGCCACTGAGTTGAATGCACATAGCCCCAAGCTAGCAGTCATTTCCCAGCTTTCACTGGGAAAAGGTCTTTCATGGACTGTGGTCCAGAGCAAGAAAACCACATCTGTTGCCGTGTCACCCTGGCCTCCCGGGTGAACTCTCCAACACCCCAGCCAAGGCCTCATGAGGATTTCCACTGTGACAAATATCAGGATTTTCTACCCCTTTCTGCTGCTGCTGAGAGGGATAAATGGTTACCTGTGAGCCTCATAAATTGCCAAGTGACACATTCAAACACGTACCTGTACACATGCACACATGCAGGAGCATGCAAGCACAACTTCCCGGCACTGCTGATGTTGACTGACTATTAGCTACAAAGCCTGCCTGCTGGCTCCTGTTTGCCTCTGTGATCTCAAAGCCCAGCACCAGCTTCCTGTGGGTTTCTGGGCAGGATGGGCACAGTGGACAGGTGACCTATAACCCCAGTACCACCTCAGGCTTCCAAACCCAGACTGGACCAGGCTGGGGCTCGCAGGGCTGGGTCTACCCTCCCCTTCTTAGGGAGTTCCCTGGAAGCAGCCCCAGAAGCCCAGACTGTACCCTGTGGCCTGCAGAAAGACCACTTGTATCTACAGGCCATGCAGGGCTCCATCTGTCTCACATGCTGAAGTCCTGAAAACATGGCTTGTTTAAAAAAAAAAAAAAAAAAAAAAAAGCACAGAGAAAGATGTCACCAGTAGCTTCTGGATAGGACTGAGGGATCAGGGATGTCTTCACACCCTGACCCCAGGACCCCCCACCCCCTGCAGCTTCCTGCCCCAGCCTATCTGAGGGCAGCAGGCCAAGGGCTTGCCAGGGGCCATGCCATCGGCCACCTGCCACCTCTATAAACTCTACCGTTTCCTCTTGCCACCTCCGCCAAGTGGCTACCAATGCCAGCCTGGAAGAAAAACAACCCTGGCTGCTCCCTGCCTTTAGAAAGACAGGCCCCCAGTGCCTTGGCCCTTCACAGGAACCGGACCCTGCACCAGGGCCCGTGCCAGCTGGGGCAGGCAGCAGCAATGATTCGAACAGCTGGGGCCACCTATGCCCACAGCATGGACAACCAGGAACGGTGTGGACCTCAGCCGTGTTTGCAGCAAACACCCAGCAAAGATGTCCTAACCCCTTATTTCGGACACCAGGTAACTACCAGGCAGGTAGAAGACTCCTCAAAGCCCTCTCCTGATTAAGTGCTCAGTTCCTGGAGTTCTGGGTGGTTCTAGGAAACATGAATGGTTCTGTGGAAGAGAAAGGGAAGACCCCCACCGGGATAACTTCGCCAAGTCCTGCATTTCAGCATTGGCTCCCAGCTCAAACCATACACCTCAGCGCTCTACCCCTTCAGTCAGCAAGCTGTTTGTTGTCTTGCTTTTTTAAAGCATTCAACTCAGCCACCAGGGAACCCAAGAAATGCTTGAAGAGCACTGTGGCGTTAGCAACAATTGCCAAGGAAACACGCATGCCGTATGCTCAGGTTGCAGCAGGTTAGGCAAAGAACAAACTAATGTCAGCACTGCCTGTGTTAATGTGGGAAGTATCTTTTTAAAAACACACATTTTAAGAGATGCCAAATTAAATTAGGGTAGAACTGAATTAAAAGCTAATTTAAGGAAAGATTAGCTTTTTCTTCTTAGCACTGATTACAGGATGCACTTAATTATGAAATAGTTTTAATAGACACCCTGGAGCCATTTGCCTGCATGCTGGGCGACTGCTCTTCCGCCCCCACAGTTCCCCAAGGCAGCAGGGGTCTTGTGGGCACTTCACACACAGGTTGTAGAGCCCCTAAGCCTGTGGAGCCCTCCCATCCTCCAGACACGAGCCCTGAGGTCTAGAGACCCTGAGCGAGTTGTTGAGCCACATGGCCAGGAAGAGCACCCAGCCCCCAGGTTCCCACATCAACGTCCCTTCTCCTATATCCCAGTTTATTTCCTAGGAACAAGTAAATGTCTAAATAAATATGAAAACGTTTTTTAAACTTAAAAAAAAAGTCCTGGGGTGGGGGAAAAGACTTCTAAAACTGCCTTGGTTTCTGGTTATTTAAAAAGTGTTATATTTGCACAAAATTCATTTGAAATTCAGTGCAGTGCTGGTCTATAAGGAAGAGCTGGATGAAGTGGCAGTGAGAGTTGAATGGCCCCTTTAACTCAGCTGGTTTGTTGGCCTGGCTGGGTCTGGACAGGAAGATGTAGGGGACAAGGACCCCAGGAACACAGCATCCAGGTCCTCCAGCCTGCTCTGAACCTCCTGGAGACACCAGGACTCCTAGCCTCCTGGGCATGAAGGCCTTGGCCTGGGATCAGAGGTGGCAGGAGAACATTTTAATCATGTCCAATCACCGAGGGTCCTTCTGCTGTTGCTGCCACACAGCGAGAAAGACCACGGCTTCTGGCTGCTTCTCAAAGCACCCGTGGCTTTTCAGTTCCATTCACTGACTTCCCCATTCTTAGCCATGGTCAGAACGACCTCATCCTGAGCCACTCAATGCTGACCAAGAGCACAGTCCCTCCAGGGTCGCCGTCTGAACTGAAGCTGTCTCCTGACCCTGACTTGATGCATCTGGCCGCAGGCTTCTTCTCCCATCAGGTCACGGCGGCCCTCAGGACACTCACGCTCAGGGCACAGGGGCCCAAACATCTGCACTCCTGTGTTGCCCATGGCGCTCTTGGAGGTTGTGGATGTCCAAAGATCTCTGGGGGGGTCACGGTGACCAGATCCACGGTCACACAACACTTTCAATCAGACCCTGTCCTGTGTGGGCTCGCTCTGCCCTCCATGTTCTGGAGAAGGTAGTCTGCAGAACGGCACCTCTGGGCTGCAGTGGGAAGCCAGGGACTTGCAAGTTCTGACCAGCAAGTGGCCAAGGCTCACAGAAAGCGGACCCAGGTTCAAGGCAGGGCTGCAGCAAGTCCTACAGACCGTCCCATCCCCTGGTGCCCTCCTCTCACTGCCTTCTCTGTGATGTCCCGGGACACCCTTCCATCCTTAGCACCTTCTGCTGGGCTGAGCCCACACGTTGCCTGCCCAGATCAGAGCTGCAGAATGCAGGGAGATGCAGTGTGCATGCCTCAGCTGGGACTGTATGGGGGAGAGGCCAGGACAGAGATGCACAGCGCAGCAACCGCTGTCCCCCAGAAAGGTGCCTCGCCAGCTCTTTACTGATCCCAGGACCAAAATGGACTCCTTCCAGGCCTAGGAAGGCATATAGCCACACGCAGGCTTCCCTGGTATCCAGCTGGGAGTGATGTAGCAGACATCTCCTAAGGGGGCATCTTGCTAAAAATGAAGTCCAGACTTACTATGTGATCACATCCACAATAGCCCTGGGCTCTTCACTAAACAGTGGCTTTCAGAGTGAGAACGCAGGCCCGGTTTTAGCTCAGTGCTGAAGCACCTGCCTAGCATGTAGAGGCAGGCTGGAACCTAGCACTGGAAACACAAAACAAAAGAACAAAAACAAAACCACAAGAGAAGAAGCTCCTAAATTCCAATGGCCCTCAGGGGTTCCGTACTAGGAGTATGTTCATATACCCTGGGAATCAGATGGCATTTAGAACTTAGATCATGACATGAAAAACAAAAACCCATCTTGTACCACCAGCTGACTCCAGACGTGCGCAGGAAACACCAAACACACACCTTCGGAGGGGGGCGTTCTCCTCGATATCTTCCAGGGTCTCCAAGGACGATCTCTGAGAGATGAGGCGACGCCTGCAGAGAGAGGAAAAGCCCGAGTTAAAGGGTCAGATGTTTCTGTAAAATCTAAAAGCGTCCACAAAAACAAAGCTCACTCAGATTAAAAAAGAAAAAAAAACAACAACAACAAAATCCCACCAGGATCAGACAGACACTAGCTGTCTCTGGGGGGCAACCCACCCACCTCCACCTGCCCCTGCACCTCTGGTTCACCTGGCCTTGCTGCCCCTGGGCAGGACCGTCAAAGGTTGCAACCACCTCTCCACACCAAAGACAAAATAAGCCAATGTGCCTCTTGCAGTACACAGTACAGAGGAACTCAGGCAGTATAGAGGAACTCAGGCGCTAAAGGAAGGTTTTCTAGACCATTACAAAGAACTTAAGTATGTAAGTATCAGGAACTGGAATCAGGTAACTGATACATTTTAAACCTCATTTTAAACTGATACATTTTAAACTGATACATTAAAGAAAACCTCAAAATCATAAGGAGGTAATTAAATTCTAGTCTTTGGAAGGCCGTTACTTCAAAAGCAACAAAGAAGAAATTATCCTTTTAAGAGCACTTCCAAGACCAGTAAGAATGAATATTCAGTATTATAATGCAAAACAATAACTTTTCTGGCTGCTAAAGAATTGCATACCACCTGCTAAAACCCTTCTCTCTGCCAGGCTGAAATAAGAACAGGTCGCCGTTAGGGAAGAATGTCTGGTACAAGAGCAGGGCTGAGGGGTGGTAACTTTAGATAAACCACTTGAACCACGCAAGTGATATGGCAGAGGCTGATGGATGGATGGTGTGGTCAGGCCTTTGATTTTTTGTTGTTGTTTTTGTTTGTGTTTTGAGATAGGGTTTCGCAGTATAGTTCAGGCTGCCTCTGAACTATGTATCCCAGGCTGACCTCAAACTTGTAGTCCTCCTGCTTCAGCCTCCCAAATGCTAGGATTACAAGTGTGTGCACCACTGTGCCCGGTGGTCTTTACTTTTAAAAAAATCAAAAAATACGAAGATACAGTAGGTTTTCTATTTGACAAAATTTAGGTTAAAAGCAAGCAGGCAACTCATAACTATGTACTAGACTGTCTTAACTATGTACTAGATTTTCTATAGAACAAAGACTGAAACAACTTTTTTGGGGAGGATGGCAGTTCTTTTTTTTTGCTTTTTTTGGCAGTTCTAATATATAATTTTTTTTATTATTTTTTTTTAGTATTTTAGGGAAGGGTCTACAGGGTGTTCAGGGTCTCACTACTAGATCGGACTTGTAGTGAT
>NDGM010322753.1:0-15587 GCA_002564305.1 Octomys mimax | reverse complement strand
TTCATTTTGAGTGTCGGGTATTTGTCCCAGCAACGAGAGAAGAGTAACTAAGACAACTTGTGTCTGCCTAAGCAGGCGCTTTAATCCACTGAGCTATTTGGCTGGCCCTAGAGGTGGGACTTTGGAAGGTAATGGAGTTATAGCGACGTTGTTCTCACCACTGGATGGAGCCACGTATTAGTCCATTGGTGAATATGCCATGAGAAGGAGTATCAGGTCAGAAAACGGGCAACTGGGGGTGGTGCATAAAAATGTGTATTCTTATAGCCAATTCCCCCTTCTCTGCTTCTCAGCTACCTTATATTATCTGCTTTGTTTTTTCATACCTTTCCCCCATGCTGCTTCTTCCCTGGAAATGGACGACTTTGGACTGAACTCACTGAAATTGTGATCCGCAGTAAATCACTTCTTTCATTTACGGGAGTCAGGATGAAATATCCCAGCAACAGAAAGTGACTGGTACAGCCAAGTGGAGCTGGAGATGTGCTATCCTTGCTCTGACCATACCTAGGCATGTGGCTCAGAAGTCTTTGGAACAGGATTGCAGACAGGTTTGTGAGATATATGATTCTGGCCAGAGAAGCTCTAGAATGCTGTACGCAATAACTGATAGATAATGCTTCTCAGAGCTCAGACGATGAGAATTCGGATAGAAATGCAAGTTCTTTGAAAACTGGACTAAAAACTCTGTGTCATTTGGGGGGAAAAAAAAAGCAAACTGGGTATTTGGCTCATCAGCATAGCACCTGCATGGCAAGCATGAGGTCCTGAGTTCAATTCCTGGTACAAAAAAGTACCAGGAGACTAGAAAATAAAGTATGAAATCGCTGGAATTGGCTAGCTATCCCACCCATCAAAGGTTTAAGACTTTGCTTTGAGAGCTTCATGGCATCCTGTTCATTTAGAGTCATCCAGGGAACGACTTCCCTGCCTTCATCCATCCAAACCCTCAGAGGCCACTTAGCGCAGGGGCCTGCATGCTGCTGCAGGTAGTAGGAGATCTTCGTGCCATCCACATGGTGCTGTTTTGACAAATAGGTGGAATGCAGAAGTTGTGGGGTCAGGACGCTTTCACCCAGATTTCAGAGGAAGATTTGTGAGGGCAGGCCGTGTGATCTTGAGAGGGAAAGACACGAAGCTATGCAAGAGGGCAGTGTTTACCCCAGGAAGCTGGAGATGCCAGGATGTGAAATGTCTGCCAAGAAAGCAGCAGCCCACCTTTTGGAAGTCATAGGTCCCTGTGGATGTGGAGTTATCCATCAATTTTAATATTTTCACTTCAGAGTTCCATTCTTGCTTTGGACTGATTCCTTTCTATCTCCCTATCTCTCCTTCAGGGTAGAAAGGTTTATGCTGTGTGGCTGCTGCTGCTGCTGTGTTGGAAGCATTTAACTTTTTTATTTTTTATTTTTACAGGGTCTCACAGGTAAGATTCTGCCTTCCATCTCAGAGGAGACTTGGGTTTGAATTTCTGACCAATGCTGGAACCGTTAAGATTTTGATAACTCTTAGGGATGAACTAAATTCATGTTGTATATTTAGATAAGCATGAATCTTTTGGAAATCAGGGGTAAATGTTATAGTTTAGGTGTCCCCCAAAAGTTTCATGTGTCCAGAAGTGAGGCAAAAGGTGACTGTATCATGAGTGTGCTACTTCAGTATGGATTAGCCCCTGATGAGTTCATAGATGAATGTACTTTTAGAAAGTAGAATGTGCTCAGAGGCAGGATCCTGGGTTATGGCAAGGAAAGGGATGCTCTTGTCCCTGGATCCTCCCTGAGCTCTCTTCTTCCTGCCTTCGGTAGGACGAGCAGCTTCCCACTATTGTGCCATTCTCTGAGCCATTTCTAACTTGGTGGAATCCAGCCATGAGCTGAAACTTTTAACCTATAAGCCCAATTAATACATTCTGCCTCTAGGTAGTGTGTATTGTTTTCTACCAACCACATGAAAGTGTCACATTGGTAAAATGACTTTCAGTAATCCTTGAAGATATTTGAAGTATTGTCACATCGCTACATAACAAACAAAACATCTTACCAAGATTTTATCTCATTTTTCAGCAATAAATCTTCGCATTTCAGTGTTTTTTTTTCTATATATTTACAGGAAATTTAAGTTGCACTGCTTGCATGTTAAGTGGCCAGTGGCCCTATGCCACAATCATATTGGATGGTGCAGCTGTGGGGGGACATTTTTGCAATGAACCTTTGAAGTCCCTTTCAACTCAGAATTCTGGACTCTGTAGGAAAAGCAGCACTAGCCCCTTTATCTACTGCTTGAAAATCCTCAGAGGTTTCTAGTATTTGAAGAATAAAGTAGCAACTTCTTGATCAGCTGATTCATCATGAATTAGAGTTTAAGGTTCATGGTAAGTGTCTGCTTGGTTCATCCTGGAGCCCATCACTGGTGATGCAGAATATACTTTTTATTAATTTTAATGAGAGAAAAGATAAAATAGCAGTGAAATAGTTTAAAAGCAGGTTAGTAGGACAGTTGCAATAATTAATACATTGCATGTTGTTGTTTATGTATTATTCAGCGGACAAGATATAGACATGATCTCTTATCTAAACAATATTAGAACAAACCTTTCTTCTCAATGAACTGAGAAAGTAGCTGCATGTCTATCTTATCTTCTATATACATATATATTTTTTCCACAACAAAACAGTCCTTTATTTATATCCTCCTTTCTTGTTTTGTTTTGTCAGAGATGGATGTTCTATTGCTGTTTGAGAAGCTGTATTTGGAGACGTCTTTAAGGGACCTTTACATTCTTAATGCCAGTCCATAGATTGTAGGTACTTGAATTCAGCAAAATAATCCACTGTACTCCAATAAACCATAGTAGTAGTGAGTTATCAATACATCTGGCAATGTCAGAAGTTGCTGACTTGAGCCTTTTACAACTCATAATATTAGTATAGCTTTACTTTTTATACCTCGTGGCTACACTTTTCTGTTGGATGGTTAAGACCAAGTTAAAGTAGGACTTATATAAGTAAAAATGTAACTTTTACTATCTGATAAGGTCAGTCAAATTTTAATGACTTGTTTTTAATGGAAGAGGGACCAGGTCTTTAACTTGCTGTCCAGCTGACCTCCCTACTTTCTCTTGCATAATCCTACGTGACGGCCAGATGTACCTTCCCTTATCTTACCCTGCTACTGCCAGAATTATGCTCTTAATGTCTTTTGGTTTTTAGAAGAAAGAAATATCATTGTCTTTACATGGGCAAACTTTGATATATCAGCAAAAATCAAATTCATTTAGGATAGAGAATCTGGCACCAAAGAGCTGTTCGACAGATGTGCAAATCCTGATGCTGATTATTCTAGTTTTGGTTCTTGTTCACACCAAAGCATGTTGATCTACCCAAGGTCCAGTGTGATAGGACCTCTCACATCATGAGAAATATCAGTTTAGACCAAATGGGCTCTCATATCGTCTCTCAAGTGGTGTTGAAATGATAACCCTGGATCAAGTGGAAAATTGAGTTGCATTTCACATATACAGATTTAGATAATCGTTTAACTTCCCCCCTCATGAATGTATGAACTTGAAAGTAACTACTTATTTTTGTAGGCCTTGGTTTATCTTCAAATTGATCATAACAATAGGTTTTAAAGTGAAAGCAAATGCTTGGTATATATTATTTTGACCTTATGTTGTTATATAGTTGAATGTCAACGCAGAAATCACTGCTTGGTTCAACTCTTTCTTTTTCACTGAGTGACAGATCTACAGTAAAGTTACTCAAAGTCTGATCCTCAGTTGCATCATCCTCTAAAGTGGGGAATCATAAATTCATTAGAACAATACACTATGGGAATTGGTATAAATGTGAAATTTTCATGTGTCACTGCTTTCCATGTCGTAGAAGGGACGGCATGAAGTCACCTCAGAAACTACATACCAAGACCCTGTCTCAAAAAAGGAAAGCAAAAAAGAAGACAAAAATAATAAAGGATGTACAAATGTCATGAACACATGTGTAAGCTTACCTGTCTCCCAAAGCTTCCTTGCTATTAAAATATATGCATTAACTTGATGGGATGGTGCACACCTGTAAGTCCAACACTCTGAGATACTGAGACAGAAAGATCTTATGTTCAAGCCTAGCTTGGCCAACTTATCAACTTGGTGAAAAGCTGCCTCGATAAAGAATTAACTCTGATGCTCTTGAGCTCACTTTGTTGCTCAGACGGGCCGTAAACTCAAAACCATCCTCCTGACATAGCCTCCTGAGTGCTGGTATTACAGGCATGTGCCTCCACAGTCAGCTTTGTTTACTACAAAGATACTCCTACAGTTCTTATAGGGTTGTAGGGGTGATACCAAGAAACAATATCTGTGTGTAAGAATTTTTTTTACATATAATAAAATTCCATATTCCTTTTTTTTGAACTGGGTATTAAACCCTGGGCAGTCACACTTGGCTCATTTCTAGCTATTTAATTGTTTATCAAGGCAACTTTTCGCCAAGTTGATCAGTTGGCCAGGCCAGGCTTGAATCTAAGATCTTTCTCTCTCAGCATCTCAGAGTGTTGGACTTACAGTGTTGGACTTAAACAATGAAGAGTTAACTCCTTATCAAGGCAGCTTTTCAGAGGCAGGATCTCAGAGTGTTGGACTTACAGTGCACCATCCCATCAAGTTAATGCATGTATTTTAATAGCAAGGAAGCTTCAGGAGATGGGGAAGTTTACACATGTGTTCAGAATGCAGACTGCTACCTTCAGCAAGACAGGAATTTTCTGTGTTTGCTCCAAGGTTCTCTCCCCCAGTGCCAAGCATTGTGTCTGGCACACATCCAGCGCTGATTGAAAAAGCATGTGGCATTACTGCCAATTTATTTTTTGGCAGAAGAGGCGGAAATATTTCTCAATACAAGGAGAATATCCAGGATCTCCTGTGATTCTTTTCTTTGAAAACACAATCACATCACTGGAAAAGTTACGGAAATAGAAAATGAAATCATTCGAGTAAAACACTTTCTCTGTGATTAGAGACCTTTGCTTCAGATGAGTTGACACCCATTGAAGCTCTGAGAGGGAGCTATTTTAGAAGCCAGGTGGCATTGTGCAGTCTGTTTGCTTATCTTTTCATTTTCTCTCTTTTAACGTCTCAAGTAGTTTGCATGATAACAGATTCTTTGTTTCCCTAAAATTCAGGTTTCCCCTTTGGGCCCCACATGTATTCAAAAACATAAAAGACCAAGGTGTCCAGGATCACCACTCCTATTTAATGTAATTCTGGAAAATACTAGGATTGTGATATCAAAATTGTTTGTACAGAAATGCCTCAATGACTCTCAGCAAATTTGGAGCCAGTCTACCTTCGTTCTTGTTTTCATATGAATACTGGTGGATACTCATTGGGATTTTCATTTCCTAAATCATGCCTGAGGATCTTGGCACTAGCTTTCAGAGAGGTATTGGGAATAAAGGGGGAGTTGATGCAAAACAAATATATATGAGAGCAGTGACATATAACAATCATAAGGTAGGTGAAGCAGGCTGGTATACAGTGTGTGAATGGGTAAGAGTTGAGTGACAAATCATTTCTACCCTAGTCCAAGTAATTTTTATGCTTATATGAAACTTTATTACTAGCAAAGCTTTTAATAATATTTCATCTATATTTCTATCTCACTCATTTTGGACACCTTATTCTATAGTATTTCTGGATGAAGCTCATTATATTGTAAATCAGAAATCTTTGAGTTCTTACCATGGCTATAGTATAGGCTGGGACACACTGAATGAAAGATGCTGGCTTCTTGGAGACTAGTATATAACTAGTGAGGCAGGTGGGCATAACCCCATCATCACAGGACCTGAGATGCAGAGGGAATTTCCCTGTTGTGTTATGAGGACAGAGGGCAAGATGCGACTGGAAAGCCAAAAGTGTGAGCCTGAGTTCCATCACAAGATCTAGGGAGGCTTTCTTTTTACAGTCCAGTCACCTGGGTTAAGCCAGATGAATAATGCAGGACAGAACCTTCCACAAAGGCAGGTGGCCCTTTGTAAAGCCTCTGGGCCAGGTGTGAGGCCCGACCAGGTAAAAGAAGCCCTGCATGGCTGAGAAGGAAACAGAACCCAGGAGCAGAGGGCTACTTGGGGCTTCAGAGGTAGGCAGGGGTGACATGGCATGGGCCAGAGAGAGGACTCAGAGCTTCATCCTGTGTCCCTGAGGATATCCCTGGAGGGTATCAGATAGCAGAGCATTGCAGTTAGACTTATGCTATTTATAAAGAGCAACAAGGTGAACCCCTCAGTGAAAGAACTTCTCAGAGGATTTCTGTCCCTTCTCAAGCAGTGTTTCATTGTTAAAAAGTTTAGTTTGGGACCATGTGTTATATATACCTGGTAGGATCTTCACCACTGTGTTGTACAATAGTGTGCTCCACCCCTACCACTTTCTATGAGTAGACCAGGTAGTACAATGAATAAGCCCAGCTTTGGGAACAGATGGATTCTGGATAGACGCCTTACACCTCTTGAGATTCAATTTCTTTAATCAGTAAAACAACTATGTGAGGATTTAATGCAGCTGAAAAATAGAAATATGGCTTTATTAGTGGAATAGTAATATTGAAGTCTAAGGAAGAAGGTACCCAGTGCATGAGAGAGGGACTCCATGACTCTTGACTATAATAATTAAATTTGACTTACAAGCTTAAAGAAATCATCTCATGAATAAGCTTCCTGGCTCTTGTTTAGCACAGAATTCTTGGAATTATACCATGCCCCACAGTTCTGTGGTCCTGAGAGGCATGTTATGTCTCCCCTCCGAGCCTCTGTTCCCAGCCCTGTGTGTCACCTTTGCTACCTCAACAGTCATTTTGGAGACTTCATGTGGATTCCTTCGCTTCTCCTTCCTTCTTCACTGGATGTGATCTTTCTCTCTCCTTCTTCCCATTGCCTTGTGTTCTGTCTGTTTCTCTGCCTCCTCTTTTTCTGTTTTCTTCTTCCCACCCATTGAGAATTCTGGTCCATGTTAATAGTTCTACTGACTTCTTCCTTAGCTGTACACAGAAGCAGCAAAGGGGTACATTATTTGCACAGAAAATAATGGAGTACAGCTCCTGAGTAGGCTTACCTTTTGCTTTGATCTGTATCATATCAAATGATGGCTTCATTAAAACCAAAACATTTATTTTTCCCAGCTGTTTCACAACAGGTGATATAAATTCTTGTCTCCTTGGAGAAAATTTCTCTCCCTAAATGCACACAGCATAATTCATTTAGCTACTTAATTATTCTTATTTCTTGTGCTTAAATATTACTATTCCCCTAATAGGACAATTTATATTTTTCAGAAAATGCAGCTAAATCTTGTACAGAAGTTAATAAAATGTACTTTCTAAAGGAGTTTGAATTTTAATAGAGAAACATAACAGTAAAAACACTTAAATAATGATTTTGTTATAATTATGAGAAGTGTAACAAGGATGCTTACCGGATCTCAGGAGGCCAGGAAACATTCCCTTTGGGAAGTATTCCTGAGCGTAAGTTAAGAATGGACAGTAGGGGCCAGGGTCAAAGTGAGTGGCAGAGGATTTACCTGTAATGATCAAGGTGGTAGGTTCCATGCCTAACGCTGACGGAGGGGAGAGGAGAATGGGTATAAAACAGGAAGCAGAAACAGTGCCTCTAGCACGATGTGATGATACGTTGCTATTTTCCACACACTCTTGGAGACTGAGGCAGGACGACTACAAATTTGAGCATAAACTGGGCAACTTACATAGTAACTCAGCAGACCCTGAATCAAAAAATAAAATATAAGGTTTAGAAGCTGGGGGTGTAGATTACTCAAAAACCCTAGTATCATAAAAGAGATAGCACTTAAACTAACCCAAAGTGATCAAGACTAAGGATATGGTAATAAGAAAGTATATATGGCTTTCTATGTGGGATGCAGTGACCCAGGAGAGGGCGTTCCTAATCCCAGGAGGGTCTGTAGCGGAGGCAGAGGTCCCAGGATGGGTTTCTGAGACATCCTCTGTACTGCCAGCAGGAACCGGGCGATTGAGGGCTACACGCTGAACACGAAAGGGATGCTGAGATGAGCCCTGAGTATGAACTGAGAAAGGGTGGATTGTGGCAGTGCGCTGCTGTTCTTGTCCCTCTCAGCCATGGAGGCATTGTTAAAAAAGATGGGGACTGCAGATTCAGAGCTCTTAAGTTCCTAGAGATTCAGTAGTGCTTAAACGGAAGGAAGCAAGATTCCAAACACTGGTGCAAAAAATAATGTGCATTTAAAAATAAAGGGATAAACTACATGAGCATCTGGAGGGAAAATTTGTGTTTCTATGGAAACCTCTCCTAAAATGTCTCCTTCAGGCAATGGAGCCAACTTCCCAAAGGCCAGGGAGGAATAGGATATGGGCTGCAGAATGCTTCGTAGATTGTCGTGCTGCGGGCCACGCAGGGAGCCAGAAGGAGCGGGATCGAGATGAGTGGGGGAGGCTGCCCTGATAGTTCTCTTTCTTTGTATGACTGGCTAAAAGGAGATGGGGATCTGGGGGTGCCCAGGTTCAGTTTCCTGTAAGAGACTAAGACAAGGATGCCCTGAATGAAATCAAGGTGCCAACAAAATGAAAGAAAATTAAAACAAAAAACAAAAAACTACTGTTATAATTGTTAGTTCCTCATGTCCTCTGAGCTGTTTGTTTGTGTTTTCATTGATAAGCTGCTTTTCAGAATGTAAGTTCCATGAGACAGAGTAACCTAGCCTGCCTGAAATCCACAGGTCTGAGAAACATGCATCATCCTCTAGTACATACTGAACGAACAATACCTATCCTCAAGAAGCTTGTGATATAGTAATTGTTATAACTAAAAGTGCTATGTGGTTAAAACATACACACTTGATATCAGGTGTTATGTGGTCCTGGAATATCAAAGGTTAACTGATCTCCATATCAAGGAGAGATCTGACATGGAGTTCACTGATAGTAATCACACAAATATCATTTTAAGATCAACACTAGCAAGTCCCATTTATTAGGTCATTTGTTTGCTAGGGACTAACAGGTACAGTACTTGACATTTGATATCTCCCTGTCAAAAACAACCTCTGAAGTGAGCTACAGGAGCTCATAATTCTCATTAAAGGAATAGGACCTGAGAAGCTAAATGTATAAAACTGGATTTTGAACAGAAGTTGGCCTGATTCTTAGCCCTAGGAGAATTCATTCATTCATTCATTCATTCATTCATTCATTCATTCTTCAATAGAATAGCATACAACTTTGGGAGATAAGACATGAACTTTTCTGAGATCAGCAATATCTGGGAGGAGAATAGATACAAGACTAGGAGAAGCAGGGCCCATGGTGCATTTCTGTAGGGTTATATGGAGAAACGCATGTGGGATTCCATGCAAGAAGTATCAGCATGCTTGGCTAATGGGCACTCCGCAGCCCACATGCCCTGTGTCTCCCACCTCAGAGGCTAGAAGGACCTGGGATCCAGGCTGTGCTTGGGTTGAAATGCAATGAGGTCAGCTGAATATTCTTGGATCACCTGATATAAAATCATTGAATCTCACAATAAAGAGAATAATGTAGATGCTATTTTCCAACAGCCATGGATATTCCAAAATTTAAATCCCTATAGAATGTTAAAAAAATTATACATGTTTTACACAGAAATCTAGATACCAATATTTTTCTCTATGTATATGTGGATTTTCCAATCTTAGCCCACCTTACTTTATGTATGTCAGTGGAAGGCTTGGCAATTTGTAGAGTAAATTTATTAATGTCCATGTCCCTTTTTTCCACTCATGTTCTATTATACTGATTTTCAGAAAGGAAAAAAAAAAAAAACAAGATTCAGGAGAGCCTTGTTTGGCTAAGGTGGCAGCGGTGCTGGTCTGAAACCCAGACTTCTGGTGTTGCACTTCTCTTTATGCAAATGGTGTTCCAGTTGAAAAAAAAAAAAAAAACCAGGAAACTTCCTAATATTGATCTAAAACACTGTCCTCTACCTTTCTTTTTGTAGTTAAAAGTTAAAGATAAAAATGATGAATCCTTTCTATGAAATTGATGTGGATGTCAGGATACATTCTTCAAAGCCTAAGTAAAATTTCTGAGAAATAAAAATCTTATACTATGTTCTTCCTTTCAACATATTGGATTTCATTCTTTTGTTGAACTATTTTTTAAAAGAAAAGATTGTCTAGCTTTATTGCACTTTCTATAAATGAGACTCAACATGAAATATCTCCATTTTCCCATAAACTGATGAGTCATTCTTCTACTTACTTTTATGTGGATATTGGCAAACAAATAACCTCTGAGTGATCTTCATATTTGTTATCAGTCTTTCACCTTTCCTTTCTTTCTTCATTCATGGTAGTAAGAACATCCTTCAGTCTATTTACATAATACCTTGTGAGATCCAATGCCATAGATGCGAAAGTCCCAGGTAAAGGACGTAACACTGTATACTTCTGGGTAATGATCTTTCTTTGGTCGCTGGTGCATACCTGCTAGTGCATCAGTTTCCACAGCTATTTCTCAGTGAATATGGCTTCAGGTCCCTTCCCTATTGTATGCTACCAGAGAAACACTGGCCTTTAGTTGCATGTCCCAGACATGCCCCTTTGTGTTTCCAAGACACTTACAACGTCAAGAGGACACTGTGAGTAGTCAGGACACACATGTCTGAACTAGAACTTTCTAGAAGATCCTGGAAACCAGGAAATCTAGAGTTATCTGTGGAAACTGTCTTCCTGCCTATAAGCCAAATCAGCTGTTTTTCTTACGGTGTTCATCATGAGATAAAGGAAGAAGCAAAGCAAGCTAACGGGAGCACTGCTATGTAGCTTACTCTGTACCCCTTGTGCAATGGCTGGCTGGAGTGCTCTAGTCCAGCCAGGCACCACCGATTGTCCTCTGTACCTCTGGCAACTTTCCTGCATAGTGCACTGCCACTAGATTCTATCCTTGTTTCATACCTGCAAGCCTCAAGGAACCCCAGCCTTTTGTGTAAATATCTCAACAAATGGAATGTCTCATGACCCAGCTCTAGGTATTTTTTAAAGTATGTTAGCAATATACTCCACTTCCCAGTGCCCTTAGGCTTGTCGATAAAACAACTTGTCTTTGATTTCTTTGCATTCCTTAATGTCTCTTTTAACTGCCTGTTCTAGAAATGATAACTCTTGCAGTCACAGGAAGAGGACAGGCACAGTCACATTACACTGGTTTGTAAGTGGCTCTCATTTCTGATGGGATCGAGGAATCAGTGATTCAGGCATGACAAGGAGGCAGCCTATGGGGGAAAATGGGAAGACACAAATGTGTTCAGTATGGTTAATATATTTTTCACTTTTTAAAATTTTATTTTGAAAGAGAATTAAAAAAGTAAAAAAAAAGTCATTAGAAATTATACAGAATGTTACTAAACAAAATGATAGGAATTCAACAGTGATATACTTAATCCACTAAAAATAGTGATCAAGTTCAAAAACTAGAAACATGTCTCTAGCTCATTTTGAAAACTTGGAGCATCTATTTACACTACTTTTTTGCTAAAGGCCTTCCTCGTGCTAGCCAGGATGCAGCCCTTTGCATGGAGTGTGACTTCCCTGCTTCCTATATTATCAAGCCTTGGTGAAGCCAGTGCCCATTAGCAATGTCTACTTACTGTTAGACTTGACTTGCTGTTCATCTTACCGGATAAATGAAAAATAAATTAAGAGGGATGCCATGGTTCCAAAAGCCGGGCAGATTATTTCATTATGGAAAAACATTTCTGTGTTTCACATTCCAGCAAGGTGAGTATCTCTGCATCTTTTTTCTTTCTCTCTCTCTCATATCTGGGCTACCTCATACATTTGCTTTAGCTGTCTGCCTCCTGGAGACACTTGATGACTCCATCTTGCACTTATGCATCTGTGTTGATCATCCTTCCCTCGTGGATAGGGGATATAGCTGGCATGCTATATTTGTTCTCCCACCCCCAGAATGCTATCCTTTCAGCTGGGCCATGCCTCATTGCCTCTGCCTTTCCTGGAGGAGATGTGTGCTTCTGATCCCAGGCTCTGGGCACACTTATTCCACATCATTGCCTTCTTGCCTCCACCAAACAGCACGCTGGGCCCTGTTCTCCCTGGAGACTGGCAGTGGAAATTTTCTGTAACTTTTGAGTCTGCCAGAAATTCTCCCACAGCCAGGACGTCTCGGCCCTGGATAATTGATGCCCACGTTTGTCTTTCAGTACTCTGGATGATCCATATCTAGGTTTTGTAGGAGTGTAGCAGTGGATATTCTAATAAAAATGTACTTTGTAGAAAAAAATTAAGTATACCTTACAATATTTCAAGAAAATTCAAAGTAGTAGCCACACATCCCCAACAATGATTTTCTTTGAGAACTTAGTAGAATGCATTGTGCTTATCTTTTCCCCGACCTTTTCACTAAGTTAGCCATATCACATTTAAAACTGTTGTGATTTGATAATCAAATTTGATTGAAAAAAATGAAGGTGCATCATATATTTCCTTTGAATGTTATTTTGAAGAGGCATTTAGGATAGCAAATAAGAAGTAAAGCATGGATCTAAAGCAAAGAGGTTTTGTTCCAGCCAAATATCTCAGCTCATTAAAGCACCTGCAAGAAGGCGCAGGGGCTGGGGGTTCCATCTCCAGGCCTGCCGTGCTGGCCCCACCCCTGAGGTGTGCTGAGATGGCAATTGAGACCGGGTATGGGAGTGTGGACCTGTACTCCCAGCACTTGGGAGGCTATAAACAGGTGGATCACTATGAGTCCGATCAAGTAGTGAGATCTTGAACACCCTGTAGATTCTTCCCTAAAAAATAAATAAATAAATAAATAAAATATTGAATTCTTGGGTCATTAGTCTTACTTTTTGGGTGGGGTGGGGTGGGTGGGTAGGTGGGGCTTTTGTCCTTTTGTTCCAGTATTTCTTTGTCCACTTTTGGGGTTCTAAGATGTAAATGATTATTGTTTTTGCTTTCTCCATTCACTGAAAGTAGAATAGTGCACGTCAGAGGTCAGGTAAGTAACTTGATTGAATGGAGAGATCAGGCTGTAAGACATAAGGTTGCCGGGCATGTGTGACAGGCTGTGCAGTACAGAATCCATCTAAAGACAGTAGTCAGCTTGGCTGCAGCAGGACTACAAGTCTATTTTAAACTTATTTTATGACTTCTTGAGTGAACATTCAGGTCAGAAATAAGAGTTGTCCTGATTATTTTTACTCCTGGTTTTCACAAGCAGTGGTGTGTAAACCCTGGTAGAATGTGGAAAGTTGTTAGTTGCCCCCAACAACTCTCTGTCAGCCACTTAGCTCCTCTAGGCTTCATGTCAAATATGTTAGGATAGAAAAAAATAGTTTGTACTCACTGGAAAAAATATTGTTGGGTAGGTGTCAAACAGAATAATACATAAAAATACCATTGTCTCTTAGTAATTGCAGGAAATTAGATATCAGACTCTGGCTGCAAACAACAAAATCTGTGCAGGATCTAATTATTTATACAAAATGGCATACTGTTTGCGTATAACTCATGCACACCCTCCCATGTACTTTAAATCATCTGTAGAGTACTGATTACACCTAACCCGATTTAAATGCCTTGTAAGTAGTTCTTAGAGGAAACTGCCGAAGACCAAAAAATGTTCGCCTAAGCTCAGTCCATGTGCACTTAAAACAATTTTCAACTCATGCTTGGTTGAATCCATGGATGTGGATACCAAGAATAGTGAGGGCTAGATAGAAAAGACTATTTATTGACTACATCAGATGCCTAAGAGGAGGAAACCAGAGTTCTTAGTTGCAATCAACTCTCTCACTGAACTGAAAGGAATATAACTGTAAAGGTTGAAGAATCAGGCTCATGCCATGCAGCCAGGGGTATCATCTAAAATCACAATAGGCTTGGTCAAGATGTTAGCACTGTTGGGCATCAGATGCCTCCTTTTCTGCTGTTACAAGCAGCCATCTTACACAATACTCCCATGAGTACAGCACCCCCATTTGCCACCCATTGGAGAATGCCTTTGCTTCTTCCCAGAATCCATGCATAGCTCATCATTTTTATTAGTGAGTCTGACTGGTAAATTCGGGGTCTGGTACCTGCACATTAGCCAGGAAAGAGAGTGAAAAAGAGACTATGTGGTCTCTTAGCTTCTAAAGAGAGAGGCTTAGGTAACATTTTGAGTAGTACAGAATTCCCTAAAGTAACCAGTTTAGACACTGAGTACCAAAAAGAAAAATCAATGTCCCCTAGAGTTGCAATCTTCAAATAATCTAAAATATAACTTACAGGGGGCAGCCAGATAGCTCAGCAGACTAAAGTGCTTGCATAGGCAGAGTGCAGTGGCTGGGGTTCGATCCCCACAAGCCATGCTGGCCCTGCCCCTGGGGTGCGCTGAGGCAGACAGAGATTGAGACTGGGTGTGGTGGCCCGCACCTGTAATCCCAGCATTTGGGAGGCTGAAAATAGAAAAATAACTACAAGTCTGATCTATGTAGTGAGACCCCGTAACCTGTAGACTCTGTACTAAATACAGAAAAAAAAATAAGAAAGTATGAAAAAAATAATAAAGTATTATTTACAAATGATGGGCATGTTTTAAATGTGTATGATTGTAAGGTATAACAATTACATATGAAGAGACATTTGACCAGTTGTCTGCACTGAATCTGTCTAGGAAGGTTACTTGGTACAGAGATCGTCACAAGATTTTCTTAGAAAATATCCACTTTGCTCCTGGTGTCCGTGGGTCTCTATTTTCTCTGTTCTTTTCTCATCTGCAAGTAGTGAGCTGACCAGGATGCAGCAATTATCACTAAGAATAGAAAGCTAAAAATACCCTGGGGAGAATTCAGGCTCCCCCTTGCTGTACGGAGCCAGCCAGCCCCCAATCCATCTTCCCCATCCACCCTTCATTCCTACACCTTTATCCTTCCCTGGAACACTCAGGGTGGTGACACTGTTTCAAAAGTTTGCAAATTAATGAGAAAGACCTTAGAATCTCATGGTGCTCGCCATTGAAATTGAACTTTATGTGGTTGGTTTCTCTCCCAGCTTCTGCAGAAATCCCATGATAACAAATCCCATGACAATTTCTGAACAATCCCCAAGCGACCATAAATTTTTTGAAGTCAGAGACTGTGTCTTTCATTCTCATCATTGTAGTCTCAGTGACTAGGACCCTGGGTGGCTCATGATTAGCAGTGACATACTGACGGAATGAATGATAATGCAGTAATCAGCTTTTTTACTACTTGCAAATGACATTTGGTGATACCAAAAGGGGTATGAAGTGGAGGACATTACTGAAATTTCAGAGTGCTTTCAGAAATAGGTAGGGCCAGGAGGCTTCTGGGCTCTCTCACACCCTGAGTCTGCTGTCTGGAACTGTGTTCTTCCCAGGATGTATCTTCACTGTAATCATCCCTAACAACTCCAAGCCTAGCAACTCCAAGATAGAAAAACAAAAGAAACCAAAGGACTTTTTTATTAGGGCATATTGGCAGTATATTTAGTTTAGAGTCATCTCAGGGAATCTCTCTCTCTCTCTCTCTCTCTCTCT
>NDGM010322617.1:0-14824 GCA_002564305.1 Octomys mimax | reverse complement strand
TGTGTGTGTGTGTGTGTGAGAGAGAGAGAGAGAGAGAGAGAGAGAGAGAGAGAGAGAGAGGCCAACTATTCAACGATTCTTGGATTTAGTCTCTAAATCTCTGTAGCAGATCTACTTCTGGGTAGCCATGGAGACAGATGACACCCTGGTGTTTCTCCTAAGCAGTTCCTGGTAGTAGCCAGTAAGCAGCCAGGGGGAAGGTGCACAGGGGATGCCGGGAAGAGCCCCGGGCAGTGGCAGGTGATTCACAGAGCCTGAGGCCGGACCACGGGTGAGTGGCAGGAAGCCTCCACCCAGAAGGAGGAGTAGGAATTTGCCAGACGTGACCTGGCAGAAGGACACGGCAGGTGGAGGGAGGTGGACCACAGACAGGGTGAGAGGGGTGCAGCTGGTGTCTCGAAGGATGGCACCAAGGGTGGGGCCCAGTGGGGCATGACCTTGAATGCCATTTGGAGGGCAATTGGGCCTTCTCTTGGTCACAGAAGCTGCTGCCATGTCTCAGTAACAGGGAAGGCATGAGAGCCACATCGGTCTGGCAGAAACGCTTGCTTAATACATTAACTGTCTTTACTGAGTGCCTGGGATGTTTTGGTCCTCTTCTCAGATGTGGGTCCATAGCGCAAGCTGCTGCCTCCCCCAAGGTGACAGCGGTGTGGGAAGACAGTGGCAGACTGTTTATGTGATGGGTGGGGTCTGGCAGAGAAGTTGAGGGTCTCAGAGAAGCTACTTAACTCACTCTTGGAAGATACAGTGCTTTTCTTTGAAGCATCTAACTTGACGCCAGGTTCACATGGTCCAGGCTACGTGAGGAGAGAAGAGAGCTGCGGGGAAACTGATAGCATCCTCTGACATTAGTGGGGATGTGAACTGTGCATGGGGGGGGGGTGCGGGCTGGCGCCTGTCATGGTCTGGTGCCATCCCCTTGTCTGCGGTGTGCCCTGAACCTCCTCATTCGGTTCTAACTGTGGATTACAGCCAAAGGATGCAACTTCACAGCTGAGGTCAGACTGCAAAGGCACTGGCGTACACTCGACACTCTCTTCTTTCTTTGCCTCTGTCCCGCTCATCTTCTGGCCTTGGTAGACACCAGCTGACATGTTGTAAGACGCTCAGCATGGGAACGACCTGAGGGGCTGCTGCGGCCGAGGACCCTGCAGGGCAGGACGGAGCCCTGCAGTCCAGCAGCCAAGGAAGCGAACTCAGGGCGGGCCACAGCCCTGCGCACACCATGGCCCCGGCTTGTAGAGACTTCAGGCCGAGACACCAGGCGAAGTTAAAGCTGGCCTGCCTTGGTCACACAGACTGGGGAGGCAAACGTCTGCTCTTCAAAGCGAAGCATTATGTGGCAATGGATACTACCGCGGAAGTGAGGGAGAGGACCTTGGAAGGCAGGTGAGCGTTCTGGGTGTCCTCCAGGCTCCCAGGAGCAGGGGCAGGTGGACAGAGACTGTCCCCTTCAAGGCTGCGCCCCTCATCTCCTTGCACTCAGCCCCTGAGATGCCGCCCTTAGGTACCAGCCAGGATGCGCACTCTTCTGTCCTGGTGGGCCCTGCCGTCAACATAGGGTAACGCCCAGGCTTTTCCATCAATGGGAAAGCAAAAGGAAATAGGGACGCGGGGAAAGTGGAGCCCACAAATCTTAGGGTTCTCTCGTGCTTTGCTTGCCAGGCAGGTGCAGTGTCATGACCTATAACCCCAGTCCCCTACCAGGAGTCTTAAAGGAGGCTCTAAGTCCCAGGGAAGTACTTTCCGAAAGAACCCCATTGCTAATGGAACATGCTACACTGGGCTTATCTTTTTGGGTTTCTGGATCCTAACGTGCTGATCCCAAAGCTGAAGAAGTTTAAGTGAGACCATACAGTCGCTTATGTCCAAGACTGTATGAACTAATCAATTTCTTTTCCTTTGGGAAAAATCCTGTTATAGGAAGCCAATATTTTTTAATCTAGTAAATATTTTGTATGGATATGAAATATTCAAACCAAGAGTCCAAAATTTTATTTTACTTTATGTATTTGGTACAGGGTCTCACTACACAGCTTGAACTCGTAGTGATCCTCTCATTTTCAGCCTCTCAAGTGCAGGGATTACAGGTGCGCGCCACGCCCAGCCTCAATCCCCCTCTCAGCACGTCCCTGGAGCCGGGCCAGCGCGGCATGCGGGGGATAGCACCCCGCCGGCCGGCCGACTGCGCTCTGCCTAAGCAGGCGCTGTAGTTCGCTGAGCTATCTGGCCGGCCCATTGCAAATGGTTCTTGTCTATAAAGATGCCAATGCATTTTGTCTGGCATAAGTGCAACTGATATTTTGTTTGTGTATTTTTATTATTATTATTTTCTGTATTTAGGACAGGGTCTACAGGGTCTCACTACCTAGACTGGACCCGTGGGGAGTCTCCTGTTTTCAGCTTCCCAAGTGCTGGGATTACAGGTGCGCGCCACTCTGCTCAGTCTCAATCCCCATCTCAGCGCGCCCCGCCAGCGGGGCCGGCACGGTGTGCCGGGGTGTGTATTTGTTTTGAGACCGGATCTGGATGTGTAGTCCAGGCTGGCCTGGAACTCACTATGCAGCCGGAACTTGCAGCGATCCTCCTGCTTCAGCCCCCTGAGCACTGGGATGACGGGCGTGCGCCCCCTTGCTCGGCTTCCAACATCAGTTTTGCACTGATGACCAGTTCCTCTCACCGTTTCAGCTGCCTACCTGAGTATCTGTCCTGTCCTTCCCTGGACAAGCTTAAATCCTTACTGCTTTCCTTGTTGTTAATTAGCTCAGAAATAAAATCTGTGGTGTGGGTTCTCCTTGTATCTGCGCAATGGCCATGGTTTTATCATTTGGAGAGGAATTAAGTGATCACGGGACCACTGGATGTGTGAGAGGCCACTTCTTGGGTTGGCGCGAGAAGGATTCCTTACAGCTGGTGCTGTTCACCGGTAAGGAGTCCCTTACGCGGTCTCTGCCTCAGTTCTGGCGCAGCGAGAAAACGTGCCCCCGCGTCACGGATCCGCTCGCGTTTCCCTCTGCGGCCACCAGAGGCCGCAGAGCCCTCGCCACCCAGCGACGCGCGTCGGCTGCAGGAGAGGCCACCGCGGGGAAGGCGAAGTTCTGCGGGCGGGGGACAGATCCGCTGGGTCCATCGCTGTCAAAAGACACACGCAGAAGGGGCGAGCGGTGGCGGCGGCGGCGGCGGCGGCGGCGGCGGCATAGCAGGGCCTGGATCCCGGGCGCCGTGGCCTCGAGTCCCTCCCGGCCGCGCCCTCCGGCTTCCTCTGAGCCCCCCGCCCCTGACGAGAGTTGGAGCCCGTATCACCGCCCCACCGCTGCTACGTCATCGCCTTAGTTTTCTTCTCGGGGTTTGGAACCCCGGGCCTTTGCGCTGAGCCACAATCAGCCCTTTCATTTCTTATTTTGAGATAGGGTCGTGCTGAGTGGCCGCGGTGCCGGGGCTGGGCTCGAACCCGAGACTTTCCTGCCTCGGGCTCCCGGAGCGCACGGCCAGGGCAGGCTCAGAGTCTCGGCGCCCCCAGGGTGCTCGCGGACCGGGGGCGGGGCGGAGGGCGCGGGCCCTTTAAGGCGGCGCGGGCTGGGCGCAGGTGTGGGCGGGCCGAGCGGATTTGGGGCGCGGCGTCGGCGCCCGGCCTGGGACTCCAGCAGCGGCGGCCGCGCTCCGGGGCCGCGCTCCGCCCGCGCCAGCATGAAGGACCGGCTGGAGCAGCTGAAGGCGGTGAGTGCGCCGCGCGCCCCCGCCGTACCCCCGCCCCGCTCCCTGCTGCGGTCCCCGCGGCGCCACCCCCCTCCCCCCGCGGCCGGCGGCTCCTCCGACCTGGACTCGGACCCGGACGGGCCGAGGGACACCGGGGCGCGGGGAAGCCGAGTCGGCGCCCACGGACTCGCGGAGTCCACACGGAGCGCGTTCCCGGGCGGGCGGAGGTGAGCCCGGCCTCGGCGACGCCGCAGCGCCGTGTCCGCGGGCCGGGGGACCCCGGGGCCGCTGCCCGCGGGGTCGCTGGCACTCCAAGCCGGAGTTCTGGTTGCGCGCCGTGAACGCTGCGAGGCAGCGCGGAGAGCCCGGCGCAGTCCCGGGACTTAGGAAAGGGTCTGTGAATGTGGCCGCCAGGTGCTCTGGGAAGAGGCGCCGCCGCTGCCTTTCTCCTCCCTGGCCTGGGGGAGCCCTTGGTGCCCCCTCTGTGCTCCAGGTGGTCTGTGGGGGCGGGGAAGCTGCTCCCTGTGGGGTGCGCCTACGTGGGGTGCTGGGGCTTCGTCATCAGAGCCCCAGGGCGGCGCGTTACCGAAAGGGCAGAATTTATGGCCCCTGTTTTATAGCTGAGAAACTGGAGCCGGCTCCCGTATGGCGATGCCCGATCGCGGGGCAAGGCCCAGCACCCCGGGGCGCACCCCAGCCTGGCCCCACCGCTGACGTTTGCCTTGGGAGGGGCCGGGGGCAGCGGGAAGGAAACGGGGAGGCTCCCAGGACTGCTGTGTCGGCCCTCCGCAATCAGGAACCAGCACGGGGCAGACCTGCGGCCGGCCCCGCCTGTCTGCGGAAATTGATTTCCAAGGAGGACCCGGCCCTTCCAGGTCGTTGGCGACGTCGCAGAGAGGCTCACCTGGGCTTGGGGGCCGAGGGTGGATGCTGTCACCAGGGGGCCCCAGCTGTCCCTGCATCCCGGTGCCTCAGGGTCCTCCCTGGAAAACAGCTCAGTACAGCTTCCTTCTCTTACCGGCGGGGCCTGCGCTGTCACACGCAGCACTGTCCCCATCACTGGCCTTGCACAGCGAGGAGCAGGGAGACGCCCCCGGCAGGCAGGCGACCGGACTGCACTTCCAGTTCAAAAGGCTTCTAGTTGAGGCCCTGGGGGCTGGCTGTGGCCCTCCGCGTCCCCGGGTGTCCTTTCTGCAATGAGGGCCTTCGTTGATATTAGAAGCCGTTTCTGGTGTCATTAATGGGTTCTGGAAAGGAAGTGACCGTCTCAGCAACAAGAAATGCCATGTTCGCTGCAATTGCTCTTATCAGAGCGCAGCATTTATTAACCTGTGTGAAACGAATTTCACGTTGAACAACCCTGTGAAAGCAGGGGGAGGGAGGCGATGCGATGAGCGCCGCCAGGACACGGAAGGACGAGGTGCATGTGGTAGTGGCTGCAGGTAGAAGGAGGGGGTGTGGGCGGGGGTGGGGGCAGGGGTAGTCAGTGGTCAGAGCTGGGGGGGTGTGGGCGGGGGTGGGGGCAGGGGTAGTCAGTGGTCAGAGCTGCGGGGGTGTCGGCCAGGACGGTGGTGAGCTGTCCCGCGTAGGAGGCAAGCAAGCCTTTGCCTGGCCCTGAGCTGGTGGGAATTTTAGCCTCTGGTTGAGGGAGGGGAGAGACATCAGGCCTGCGTGAGCCCTGAGGACGTTGGCTTCTCCAAGTGCTTCGCTGGGGTGTGTGGAGCTCAGCGGCTGCACACACTGCAGCGCATGCTTGCCGAGGTCCGGGTTCCCTCAGCTGACCGCCTGTCCTGGGGTCGCCCGGCTTCTCCCTGGCTAGGAGAGGATGCGAGGAAGGCACAGGCCGCCTGGCCTCTCTCCAGCCCAGCTTCCAATATGGTGCACTGCCTCCTGCCCCGTTCATTCTCAGGCTAGCCCTGAGTGCTGCGTGGGTGCCAGGCTCTGCAGTAGGTCCTGAGGTCTGGGACGTGCACCTGTTCCCTGGGAATTCAGGGTCTGGTAGGAGACAGGAAGAACCAGGCAGGTGACAAGCCGCCACAGGAGGCCGGGGCCAGCCTTGGAGCACAGGGTGCGTTACCAGAAGTTGGGACCTCACCCTCACCTAGGGGAAGGCTCCTGCATTTTCTCAGCCACCCTTCCACTGCTGAGGAGGCGATGCCCACAGAGGCATGTGCGTGCGCTGGTACTGGAGGCCGGTGGTCAGTGTGTTCTGACCTCTCGGTGCCCTGCCGATGTTGGCAGGGTTAGTATATAAAGTCCTGGACTTCAGAGTCAGTGAGAGAGCCAGGAGTATATCTCCGCAGCACCAGCACCTGCCTGGCAAGTACAAGGTCCTGAGTTCGACCCCCAGTTATAGAAAGATTAAATGGCTGGCTGCATAGCTGCATGGGGATAATAGGTACATTTTATGAAGAGAGAGCAATAACCACAACAAAAGCTCAGTGATAGATGGTGACACCGGAGAAGCCAGTGGTGCATGGATCAGGGTCGGAGAGTTCGGACGTCTTGGGAACCGATCTATGGAGGACTGGAAGAGACTCGGGTGGTTTGGATCCTCTAGAACCAGCACGAGTAGGGACACACTGACAGCTGCCGGGGCTCTGAGGGCTGTCATGGGGTCAGAGGTCCTCAGCACAGCGATGCTGAGGTCCCATCCCGAGGGGAGCCCTACCGCTCCTTCCAGCTCAGCACAGTCCATCGTGTTCACCCTGTCAGGTGCTTTGGGTCCTAACCCGGACTCAAGGTTCTTATTTAAAGGCTCCACCCTGAAGTAAGGCTTCTCCTTAGCCAGGGCTCCTTCCTCTCCTCCTCCCTGCATTTGGGTCCAGCGTGGCTGTTTTGCTGTGGCAGACAAGAGCAGGGCTGAGGCGGGAGCGGTGGGGATTGAGGAGGGATTACAGCCCCATCAGCTGGCCAGGAGAAAAGGCTCTGTTGAGAGAAGGGGATTAATTTTATTTTTATTCCTGTGAGGGAGGGGGAGGTGCGGACGCCTTCACAGGTCTCCTTTCCTGCGCTCCCTCTCTCACTTTTTGTTAAAATCCTTACCCACCTCCCCAGGCTCCTGCTTTCCGGGAATGCTGGGGCACGATGCCTTTTCTGCAGTCCTCCAGCTTGTGGGTTGGGTGTACTGCTTGCCTTAGGGACTTCTCTATTGAGTCAGCACGGTCGTTTTCTTTATTACCACACAGTATGTTTGAAACTACCTGCAACTGTTTTTGTGAGCTGGACCATTTGTCTTCTGTGTCCGACTGTGTTCAAGACCTGTAATTCTAGCCGGAGGTGCAGCCATGTCAGCGCCTGCCTGGCCAGCCCATGGCCCTGAGTCGGGTCCCTAGTCCCAACAGAACAAACTCCTGTGGTTGTAATACCTGTCACGCAGTGACCATTAACTGAGCCGGTCCCGCCAGGTAGGACCTGGCTCCGCCGCCTCCATACCTGCATGTCACTCTCCCTGCACAGGTGGCGCCGAGCGGCCAGATTGGCGGCAGTGGCAGCTCCTGGGCCAAACTGCCCTTTCCCACTGTTCTTTTTGCCCTGCCTTTTGATCCTCCACCCCCTCCTGCCCTTTGAGTCAGTGCAGGTGGAGATGGCCCCCTGGCACGCCTGAGCAGCGCCGCCCTCTCGCTCTCCTTATCCTGTGGCTGGCTTTCCTTGCCCCCTCCTTGAGGGTCGGGGCAGCTTCACCTGCTGGGCATAGAGCATTTACTCAGAGAATCCATCAATCCAACAATTAAGCCAAAAGTCACTGGTCTATCGCCCAGAGAAGGAGGTGTTTTAAGATCCCTGCCTGTAAGCCCACAGCCCAGGATGCCACCAAGAGTTGCTTCTGATTGGAGGATAGTGAGGGAGAGGTGGAGCCCTCCGAAAACTTAGCTACTCATTTCTGCCCCGAAATACCCACTAGGCCTCTCGGGTAGGTTTCCTGCCTTGCCCATGCGGTGGCTGAATGGGGTCCTTCTTCATTCTGCCCACGCATGTCCCTGGGATGCTGGGTCCTTCTTGGCCCCTGCAGCCTCCCGCTGCCTCCTTGCTGTCTCCCCTGCTGGCTCAGTCTGCTTGCTGGCATCTGGCAGTTTCCATAGCAACGCTCTCTGGCCTCAGCAGAGGAGACTGAACTTCAGCCTCTGTAAAGTGATTAGTAGAGTGTAGGCTGCGTATGTTCAGCGTTTGGTTAAGGCAGCCTGCTATGGCATCAGGATTTTTTTTTAAACTCTAAATTTTGGATTACTTTTGGATTTATAGAAAAGTTGATAGAGAGGGTTCTTGTCTAATCCTTACTGGGTGTCGCCCATTATTAACATCTTGTGGAAGCACTACTGTGCGCACCGCTACCCACCAAGTGCCAGGCTTCATCTCGAGTTTGCTTGCTGGCCTCCGAAGCCCTTTCTGTCCGAGGGCCCACGCAGGCCATGATGCCTTCACCTGTAGTGCTCTGGGCTTCCTCTGGCCCAGGCAGGCCCAGCTGCCCTCGCATCTGCTTGGTGGTTTGGAAGTGCAGCTCCTGGGGCCTCCTGTGTTGCCTGTGACAGCAACAGTTGGGCCGGGCGGGCACGCTGCTGAGTGCTGTCCTGGCAATCTGGATACCTGGCTCTTGTCTGCATTCCTTTTTCAGCTGTAAAACCACTGGGCACCAGATTAGGATGGGATTAAGGAGAGTGGTAAGCGGAGACCGCGTTTCTGCTGAATGCTAGTGGGTGGCGCTGGTCAAGAGCGTGGGCCAGGTATTCTGGAGGGACCAAGGGTGTGCCTTGGAACAGGCTGAGAGGCAGGGTGGGAGGAGGAGTGAGACACTGCCCTCTCCTCCCTGCATCCTGGAGAGCTGAGAGCTTCCGAGTGGAGTGGAGGAGGGAGGCGGCCTGCCAGGGAAGGAATGGAGGAATGGGCGCAGAGCAGGACGGGCCTGAGGAGCAAGCCAGAAGGGATTGTGTGAATGACCTTGCCGGACTCCAGGAATGGGGGCGAGGGCAGGAAAACGGCGTGGGCCTCTGGCGGTGGCCTCACTGGAGCCTTCCTCTGGGCAAATCCTCTCAGGCTCAGAGTCCCAAGGAGTTACCTCTGCTGACCCAGCTTCCACCTGCTCCAGGCTTTCCTGGTCTGAGTGAGCCCAGGCAGCCTCTCTCTCTGCTGCGCATATGAGCGATTCCAGGCACCCTCTCTACTGCGCATGTGGTTCTGCGCATCCTCCTGTCCCCACTGGGTGAGCAGTGGTGTCACGGCCCCAGCTTGCCTGAGGTACATCTGACCTTGAGTTAAGACACAAAGACAATGTCAAATACCACTGAACGTGAGTCATATTGGCCACATTCCTAGTGGCGATACAATTAAATAAATAAATAAATAAATTTTGGTCTTTTTGAGACAGGGTCTCTTCTGTAGTTCAGGCTGGTCTTGAGCTCATTTTGTAGCCCAGGCTGGCCTCAAACTCGATGTTGGGATCACAGCTGTGATACACTTCAGAACTGGACCGTCCACCCAGAGTCCACCCACGCTTACCCACACCGGAAATTTAAACCCACCCTTTTTAGTAACTCTTGACATGAAGCAAATTACAGGAAAAGCAAAAGTGAATAATAGTGACAGCAGGGAATGTCACAATTTGTGAGAAGGCAGCTGAGGCAGTATTACAGTACATATAGAAGAAAAGCGACAGATTTAAAATAAGTGAATTCTGTGACTACATCAACTCTGCTTTTCCTCAGAAACCTCAAAAATGGCCCTAGAACCGCACCTTTCTTATTAATCCGTGGCACACATCATGCCTAGTGATTACGCTCACTGTGGGGAGTTGGGACGGGCGCATGACCCGTGTCAGTTACTCCCACCCCCACCCCCGCAGAAGCTCCCTTCAAGCCCTGCTGCTCTGCTTGGTGGTGCGGTGTCTCGCCGGGTGTCCACTGAGGCTGGAGCACCCTGCATGTGCGAGCTCATGTAATTCTTTCAGCACTTGCATGAGCAGATTATTCTGGTCACATTACAAATGAGGAAACTGAGGCACAGAGAGTTAAGTAAGCTTTTCAAGATGGTGAAGCGACCTGAGGTGGAGCTGGGTGTCCAGCACGGGGCAGATGGCCTGTCTCTACACGTGGACCTTAGGACCCCCGGCGCCAGCAGCTTTCTCCTTCACACATGTGTTGATCCAACTTGGATTTGTGCATGGTGCAGTGTCCCTAGCACAGATAGGTGTGTGTCCCCTGGGCGGCGCAGGAATGATGTGTCCTCAGGGGGCCTGGGCTCGGGACCCCCAGACCTGCCTGGGTCCCCACGATGCCAGTTGATAGCTGATTCGCTGGGGAATGAACCAAGCAAAGCGGCTGCCTCCCGAGTCAATGGGAGGGTCATGTTCGTCTGTAATAGGGCTGATGTGAGGGTGAAATGACAGATCTGAAAACATGAGAGGGAGGCCCGTGGCACAGTGACCCATGCGTGTCACCGACGGTCACTGTCGTGCGGGATGTGCTGTCTCCTCTGCTCTTGTCCAGTTGGCCGCTGTGTGGCTGGCTTTGGCCTAATCTGATGAAGTGTTTGCTCCTCGGGCTTCTCCTCCTCACACAGGGCTAATGCTTGCCCTCAGCCACTAGCTGGGCTGGGCAGTATCTCCAGAGGAGCAGCGGGTGGCTCCCTCAGGGTATCGCTGTCTGCTGATTTCCTCTTGGTTCATCTGACAAGGGTATTACGGAAGATGCTGTCCGGCCCAAAGGGGAAGTGGCCTCTGGGGCCTGCGTCACAGGTAGAGCCGCTCAGCGCCCCTGGCGAGCCTGCTTTGGAGAAGGCTGCCTGATGCTTTACATGAGGAACAGAGAGCCAGTGCCACACACCACACACCATCAGACTCTCTGCTCTTTGAGTCAAAGAAGACAATGGGGAACTTGGGTGCGGGGCCGCATGCATGGGGTGTTGGGTCCTGTGTGTGGGACGTGCCTGTGGGAATCCTCAGACCCTGCTTCTCCAGGGGCAGCTGGGGACAACCTGACACCATCATCTCTGGACCAGACGGGGAGGGCACAGTCTAGGTCCCCAGAGAGGAGTGTGCGTGGGGAGAAGGACTGGGGGGCAGGAGGAGCCACGCTGTCCCCAGGCCTCTCCTCTCCTGTGCGGGCGTCAGTGGCCAGGCATCCCTCCCAGCTGTGCTCGTTTCCCCCGGAAGGGTCTTCCGGGAGCCCTGGATGCTCTCGCCTTGGGAGTGCCATGCACGCTTCATCTGCAGTGTTATCTCTTGTTCATTCTTCCTCCTGTTCCCTTCTACTGTTATTTGTAAGAGCTTTAGGAAACTCAAGTTACTGATTTAAACATAAACTGCTCCCACAAACTTACTTAGGCAGGAGTGAGGAGCTCCTCTCTGCTTCCAGTTCTTCTGAGAAGCTGTCTCTTACTTTTCTCTCATTGCTGAGACAAAATACGCAGCACCGGGAGCTAAAGGGGGTGCAGCTGCTGGAGCTGGGAATCGAATTGCGGTCCAATTGTTTACCCAAGTGGCGTTTTAAACAACTGAACTGTCCTGCAAAGCCCCTCAAGAGTTAAAGGAGGAAAGCTCTACGTAGCTCACGGAGGAGGTTTCAGTGCGTGCCCTGCTGGCTCCAAGGCAGGGTGGCACATGGCAGAGGGCAGCCGTTCATGGCACGAAGACAGCAGAAGCAGCAAGGGCGGAAGGGGGCAGCCAAGCCTCTTTTCCTCCCTACAGTGTATGCAGGCTGCGAGCCCTAGGGCGCCTGGCTTTTCTCTCTTGCTGGGATAAAATACCAGTGCCTGATGTCCAGAATTAAGGAAGGAGAGGTTTACTTCGCTCCCAGTGTGGAGGCTCCAGCCCCTAGCCAGCCGGTGCCCAGGCACGGTGGTGGTGTGCACAGGAGCATGTTTAAAACAGCAGGGCTGGGGGACGGCAGCGGGCCCCACGAGCAAGCAACAGCAGCCTGCTTTCTGGACCTTTCATGTTGTCCAGGCTGCCCACGCTTGGCACTGCACCCTTCACCCTAGCACCACGTCTCTGATCCCAGCCTCACACACCCTAGACCCAGCCACTTCTGCGAAGCCCCGCCTAGCACCGCCTGAGGCTCTGGAGGGACATCAGACACTAGCCAAGACAGGAGGCATCTTACTTACCTGCTTTTGTCCTTCCTTCCTTTTCTCCCTCTCTTTCTTAATGGTAGGACATCTTACCCTCTCACTGTGCTGGAGACAACCCGGAGCCTTGCACAGCAGGCGAGGGCCCTACCGCTCCACTGTGCCCCGAGTCCAGAAGCAGCCTCTTAAGGTGAAATCATTCAGCTGCAGTGATTCGAGGAGATGATGGGAACCTGGGCAGATGGCACACTGAGACCTGGCTGCTGGGGTGGTTTTGGAGCCTCCCTGGGGTGTCCTGGGGTTTCCCCAAGTTGCGAGCTAAGCTCCACCTTGGTGAGAAGGCTGAGGCTTGACCCTGTCCTGAGGCCCATGCCCCTCCCGCCTGGGCAGCTGGCAGCTGCTGTCCTAGCCCCCACTGCTCTAGGTGAGTCGCCTTCTAGCAGGGCCTGCGCAGCCGAGCGCCTGGGACAGAGCACCGAGCCCGGCCCTCACCGCGCAGGTCAGGAGCCGGCAGGCAGTGCGCAGCGTAACTTCTCTGGCTGCAGTTTCTCGGCAGCAGAACCTGGTTGGGATCCATCACTGCGATGTCCAGCAGCTAGGGCGTGGGAGCACTGAGCACCTCGCAGGGGCTCACTGTGTTCCCGAGTCTTGTGAGCTGTGGACAGATGCACAGTGTGCAAGGCCAGGGAGGGGCGGGGCGCCAGGAGGGGGAGTGCCAGGCTGAGCTGCTCGAGGCTGAGCTCCGGGCACCTCGGGGCTCCCTGCTCTGCCCAGTTTTGCTGTCAGTTTTGTGGGCTGAGGGGCGACAGATCCCCAGCTGCAGTTCAGGGTGGCCTCTGCTGCCTCCCGGCGTGAGGAACATCAGGGGCTGAGTGGGAGGAAGTGGGGACTGTGGGGCTCGAGGTTCCGCATTGAGGTAGCTGATCCGCAACCGCGTGTTACCCCACAGCTTCACACCCTGACATATGCTGCTAAGCCCTGAGCCAACCGTGGTCCTGGGAGCCGAGGATAAGGGCATCACGTGCCTTCCTGCCCTTGGCCCGTGCAGGCCTTGGGGCTTCAGGAGCTGTCTGAAGGGCAGGCAAGAAACCCCTGGCCAGGGGCCTGGGGAGGCTGCCCATAGAAAGCCTGAGTGCATCCATCATGAGCTGAAGAGGGCGGGAGGATGGCTGTGCCTCGCCTCTTCTGACCCGCGTGAGATGTGGTTGGCTTATGCTTTGGAAGCGGCATGCTACAGGGCCTGACCTGGCCGGGAAGGTGGGAGAGCAGGACCGGAGCTGCCCCACAGCCATGCCAGCACGCTGTTTTCTGCGCTGGGGCTTTGGTCTCTGCATGTCTAGGTGGAGGGATGCAGTTCAAGGTCCCTAAGGTTGCCTCGAGCTCTGCAAGTCCTGTGCCCCTCCCCGCAACTCCCCTCTCCGCAATGCCCCTCCCCGCAGTGCCCCTCCCCGCAGTGCCCCTCCCCGCAGTGCCCCTCCCCACAGTGCCCCTCCCCGCAATGCCCCTCCAGTGCTCAGATCTAGGCTGAGCAACAAGGAGTGGACTTGGCTAGTTTTATGTGCAGTTACTGAGTTCTGACTGCGTCGCACACTCTGTAGGGAAGTTTAAACTTTTATCTTCACGTCAGTCCTCGCTGGCTGTTAGTTTATCTCTCTTTCTCAGATACCTATCTACTTTTATGAAATACATATCTGTACATCTATATCTCTAGGAAATACATAGACAAGATGACAGACATATATATTGGCCCTGCTGGTGCATGCCTGTAATCCCAGCACTCTGGAGTACTGAGGTGGGCAGACTGCAACTTGGAGCTGGATGTGTGGGACATTGAACAACTGTGTGGACGCTGTCTCTGAAGCGGGCGGGGGGCTGGGAATACAGCTCAGTGAGAAGGCCTTGGGTTCAGTCTCTAGCACTAAAAAGATGCGTATGCAATGTCATTTCTAGATACGTATCAGAAATGCTGGGCTGGAGACACGGCTCAGCAGCACAGTGCCTGCCTGGCAGGCTCACAGTCCTGAGTTCAGGTCGTGGCACCCGCCCCCGAAAGAAACGTGTGTGTAAAGTTTGAACAGAGGCTGGTGGCATCAGCGCGCTTCTCAGAGTTTTCCTGTTGTGAACCTGGGGGAAGTTCGGCAGTGCCAGCCCGGCTGCTGCCAAGCACAGGGACAGGCAGGCTTGCCCACTGACCCCTGCCTCCCTGTGCTGTGCCCAGCATGTGCCCGGTGCCCTGCAGTGCTACAGGAGATGTTACTCCTGGCCACAGCCGGCTTGAAGTGAAGCTGGAAAGCCGACATGGTGACTCACATGGCTGTCAGATAATAGTGAACGGCTGAAGTGGGCCCTGAGGGAGGACAGGAGGGGAGTGGGCCAGGGACTCGGGGGCCGGTGCCAGCAGGGCTCACCCCAGGAAGAAATGTGCTGGGTGCAGATGGCGGGGAGCAGCCCAGGCTGACGGGCCCAGAGGGAGCCCGGAGGAGGCCAAGCAGTCGGCTGCGCAGCCAGCATGCAGAGGGGCCTGGCAGGCAGCGGCGATGGGGACCATGCTGCTGGGAAAGGGGATGCCACAGAGCTGGAGCAGGGTCATCAGGTGCACAGGGCAGTGGGGCGGGTGGAGCCTGCCACTCAGGTGTGGGCGGGATGCACTGCTCCTCCTCCACCACAGAGGAGGAAGTGGAGAGTCAGAGGCGCTGAAGCATGGGCTTCAGGCTCCATGGCAAGCATGTGATGGGGCCGGTTGTGCAAGCTTGGCCCTTACGGTGCTGGGGACCTGACCTGTGGACTTGGTCTGTGGGTGGGTGGGTGGGGGGTGGGGAGGCACTGCTGCTTTACACCTGCAGCTGGCCGATGGGAAACTGGTGTGTGCGCCATGTGGCGCGAAAGCTGTCAGTGTGTGGTCTCTAGCCCTGAGTCAGGAGGCAGTGGTGTGACCACCACTCGCAGGCGTTGCCTTGATGGAGGTCTCGCAGGCTGCCGAGCAGGCCTTGGCTATAGACGTCTAAGGCCTTTCCTTCCCAGGTCCTCCTGCAGGTGGGTGTCTGAGGCCTTTCCTTCCCAGGTCCTC
>NDGM010322186.1:0-10061 GCA_002564305.1 Octomys mimax | reverse complement strand
GTCCAGTAGTCCATAATAGTATTGGGTCTTCCACTTGACTGGCAGTGTCAGAAGTTGTTGACCCGAGTCCCCTATACCCCTGAAATTTGTACAGGCTATTTGCTCGTGTCAACCAGGCTTGGTCAGTATCAACCGCAATGCCTCCACAGGCTGCATTGCTTACTGCTTCTCCCACTCCTGCGACAAGTCAGCCACTTGCCAAGTGACTCCCGAAGGGAGGACCAGGTGGGCAGAGGAAGCTCAGGGGGCACATGGGAGTGGAGCAGAGAGGACGGGTCAGGCAACATACACACTTGGTCCAGGGGCCTTGCCGGGATAGGTGGGTAAGGGTCAGGAGAAGGGACTGACCCCATCCCCGCGCTGACCCATCCTTCTGGGGCCGCCAGGTGTCTGTGCAAGGAGGGTGAGGTGGGGGATGGGCGTGCCTGCTATGGACACCTGCTTCACGAAGTACAGAAGACCAATGAGATGGGCACGCTGTTCCAGCGGCTGAGGACTGCCATCACCATGCTGGGTGAGAGGGGCTCTAGCCTGCCATGACCTTGTGCTGGGGAGGGTGGGCCATACCCTGTGGAGATTCCAGTTTATCTGCCTGAGAGCTTAGCTGCAAAGAACAAGCCATTGAAGGGTGCATGTGGAATGGGGATCTGGGCCCAGCCCCGATGCCACTTTCCTCCACCTGTACCCAATGTCCCCAATGCCCCAGCCTAGGATGGATGCCTGAGATCTCCCCAGACCCACTGCCCTTCTCCCAGGCGCTCCCAAGTCTGTTCTAACACTCTTTCCCCCTGCCATCCAGAGCAGGGCTGCCCGGAGATCCTCACCACCTCAGGCCCATTCACCGTCCTGGTGCCCTCTACCTCCACATCCTCCAGTTCCTCCCAGAGCATGAACGTGAGCCCCTTACCACCTCCCCTGACAGGACTGGAGGACCTGAGCCAGGGAGGCCCTTGTCCCCATTGTGCTGGGGCGGGCAGTGCTGGGGCAGGCGGTGCTGGGGCGGGTGGGGCAGGCCCCGGCTCATGCAGCCCTCCGTGCCTGTGGTGGGCAGGTGCCACTCTTCCAGCAGCTCTGCAGACAGCATATCATTGCGGGCCAGCACATCCTGGAGGACGGGGGGACCCCGAGGACATACACATGGTGGACACTGGCGGGCCAGGAGATAACTGTCACCTTCAGCCGCTTGGTAAGGCAGGGCCTGCAGCCTGGGAAATGTAGGAGTCACAGGTGGAGGATGCAACCCAGGCAAAGGGGCAGTGGTGGGGAGGAAATGTGGCACAGGGACCTGGCCTGTGGGGTCTGGAGTGGTGGGCTGTTGTGTCTTCTCAGAGGTACACGTACAAGTACAAGGACCAGCCCCAGCAGACGTTCATAGTCCAGAAGGCCAACAACATCGCCGCCAATGGTGTCTTCCACGTGGTCACTTCCCTGAGGTGGCAGCCCCCGCCTGCGCTCCCAGGGGACCCCAAGGTAAGCAGCGCACGTCTCTCCCCTCCCCACCCTGCCCTGCTGGCTGAGCTCTGAGGCCTGCAGCAACCTCACCCTGTCCCTGGAGCTCTCATAAGTGTCCCTTCCAACAGCAAACTGTTGCCCAGATCCTCGCCTCTAATGAGGTCTTCAGCCGGTTTGAAACCATTCTGGAGGTGAGCTGGCAGTGGGGTCCCTCCCCTCTGGACTTCCAGGGCTAGGAGTCCTCATTGCCCTCTTCTGCCTCATGGTGCTCTGGGGTTCGGAGATAGCCTGGTCTTTGCCCACCTCCCATCAAGCGCCTGCTCTCCACAGCCCTGAGGTTCTGTGGTAGCATGGACCCACTGTCACCATCTTCCACTTGGTGGGAGTTCCCTGTGGGCTGAAGGTGGCAGGACTCAGTGGGCCCTGAGGCAGAGACTGACCATGGGGTCCCCCGGCCTCCCCTTCACTGCTGCAGAACTGTGGGCTGCCCTCCATCCTGGATGGGCCTGGGCCCTTCACGGTCTTTGCTCCAAGCAACGAGGCTGTGGACAGCTTGCGAGACGGCCGTCTGATCTACCTCTTCACAGGAGTAAGCTCAGCAGGAAGGAGGGCCTGCAGGGCTGGGGTGCCACGGCCTCTGCCATCCCCAACGGGGCCTCCAGGAGCCAAATGCCTTTTCCCCTGCAGGGTCTCTCCAAGCTGCAGGAGCTGGTGAGGTACCACATCTACAGCCGTGGTCAGGTGAGAGTGCTGCTCCGGGAGGCCCATGTTCCCGGGGCTGCCATGGCTCTGGCTTCCCAGGCCCCTTCTCCTCCTCCCCCTCCTCCTCCCTCTCCCTCCCATCTGGACACTGCTGCAGAGAGGAAATCCTGGGACCCAGGGGTGGCTCTGTGTCACCTGGGCAAGGTGTGGCCAGTGCCCAGTCTTAGGGCACCGTTTCTTCAACCAGATGACTGTTGACAAGCTCATTTCCAAGGGGCGGATCCTCACCATGGCAAACCAGGCCCTGGCTGTGAATATCTCAGATGAGGTGAGATTCAGAGCCTCTAAATAAAGGGGTCGATTGGGGGGCTGCAGATACCAGCTTGTCACCCAGCCTTTCTGACCCATCCTGTGGGGATCAGGACACAGTGTTGGCCCCCGGCAATGCAGGCACACATCAGCTCTCTCCTGGGGCCCACGGGTGGGAAGAGCTGAGTACGTGCAGGGATCCTCCCCACACCCCAGGGAGGCCAGCCAAGGCTCACCAGGCTGGGGTGGCACATGGGGTTCGTGCTGCAGGGACGCATCCTGCTGGGACCCGAGAACACCCCTCTGCGGCGGGTGGACATGCTGGCGGCCAACGGTGTCATCCACATGCTGGAAGGCATCCTGCTGCCCCCCACCATCCTGCCCATCCTGCCCAAGCACTGTGGCGAGAAGCAGCACAAGATCGTGATGGTGAGCCCCCCAGCCCTTAAGACCCTCCAAGCAGAGATCATCTTCTGAGGCTGACGTGCAGTCTGAGCCCACATCCTTTTACCATGACAAGACCAGGACTGGACTGTTCACAGAGAAGGAGACTATTTTGACTCACAGTTCTGAAAGGCCCAGAGTGGCCCTGGCATCTGCTGAGGGTTTTATACACTACAGGGCCAAGGAGGGCCCAGCGGGGTGCCAGCCTCACCACAACTGGCTCTTGCGCCAACTGGTGTCCTCTTGGGCCTCTATCAATCCCTGTGTCAGGAGAACCCCCATGACTGTCATTGCCTCCTCTCCAAACTGCTAATCTGGGCTGGGGAGATAGTTCAGTAGAATAAGTGCTTGCCTAGCAAGTGCAAGGGCCTGAGTTCAATCCTCAGTTCTGCCAAAAAAACAAAATAACAAGACAAACAACAAACTGCTAATCTGAGGACCATGCACAGCATGAGTTCTAGCAGAGACAAACAATGTTCAAACTCTAGCAGGTACCAAGTCAGTGGGTAGGTGACGGTGACACTGAGACCCAGGCGCCCACCCCCAGGGCCTGCTCAGCCCCGGAGGCCTGACAGTCCCCTCACCACCCCACTTCCCACCCCTCCATGCCTCCCCTGCCTCCTTGCCCCTTTTCCTTTTCACCTTCCTCCTTCCCTCAGCTTGGGACCCCTGCCCAGACTTCCATGGCTGATTCTGTACTCTCCTTCTTCCCTTGCCTGCCCTGTCCAGGGCTCCTGTGTGGACTGTCATGTCCTGAACACCAGCGTGTGCCCCCCGAACAGTGTGAAGCTGGTGAGTATCCCTCAGCCCAGCCTCCAGGGCCCCCTGATTCCCCACTGCTGGCTGTGCCCCAGCTCACAGTGAGGAGCAGGGAATGGGCGGCCAGGCCACAGGCCAGACTTGCAAGCCTGTGCTTCCCAGAGGCTCTGAGGTGAGTGTCAGAGCCAGGGCTGCCTCAAAGGAGGGCTGGCCCAAGGCCTCACTCCTGACGGGCTCCGCATGGCCTGCCCCAGGACATCTTCCCCAAGGAGTGCATCTACACCCCCAATTCTGTTGGGGTCAACCTGTTGAAGAAGGGCTGTGCCTACCACTGCAACCAGACCATCACGGTGAGCCCAGGGGAGCGTGTTTGTGTCCCAGGGAGCCAGGGACGTACTTCTCTCCTGGGGCCGCTGGGCAGGGCCGGGTCGGCTACCCTCCTGAGAGCCAGACTGCACGTTGGAGGCAGAAAAGGCGCCATTGAGGGACTGCATCTACCCCCTTGCTCAGAATCAGACCTAGACCTACGCATGCTCTGTCTCTTACAGAAATTTGGCTGTTGCAAAGGGTTTTTTGGGCCTGACTGTGCACAGTGTCCTGGGGGGTTCTCCAACCCCTGCTATGGCAAAGGCAATGTGAGTCCCCCTCCCCTTCTGGGCTGGCAGTGACTGGCTGTGGGTCAGGGTCAAGCCTGCCTCTCTCTGGTTTCAGGTTCTTCACATGTAGGCAACGCCAGTTGGGTCAAATTATTTCCATTATTTGAATTAGAAATAATCAAGCCAATAGATTGTTGTGTCTGTTTTCTAAGAGGCTACTGGGCAGTAGTGTTATATATTCTTACTACTTTCTGATGTCTGGGCCACTGTAGCATCAGCGATGGGAGAAGTTAGTGCAGGCTAACAGGAGTTAGGTGTCCCTAGGGAGTGCAGGGGCCAGGCACTGTTCAGGGGCTTGATACTTAAGGGCAGCATGGGTGATTCTGAAGGTCGAGGTCCTGGCAAGCAGGAGCTCAGAGCCCCTAGGGGAGGGAGGGGACATGGTGGGACAGGATGGGGCGAGTCCCTTTCCCAGCTGACCCTGTATCCTGCCCACTTCCCAGTGCAGTGATGGGGTCCAGGGCAGTGGGGCCTGCCTCTGCTTCCCAGACTTCAAGGGCATTGCCTGCCATATCTGCTCCAACCCAAACAAGCATGGAGACCAGTGTCAGGAGGGTGAGTGCTCCTGGCCCAGCCCACCTCCCACCCTTAGACAGAGGGCCCTGGGGCTCCCAAGAAGGGAACAGAAGTACACGTTGTTTCCTTCATCTGTGCCAGCAAGAGAACTATAATTTAATCTAAAGCAAGTAGGATGTAGATCAGACACATTGGAGAACTTCCCAAATGGGGGTGTTAGGAGGACGGCAGCTAGCACAGGGCAATGAAGGCGAGAATGCCCCCCTTCACACTTCATCTGCTTGTCCACCAAGTCTGATTTTGTGACCCTGAAGTCAAATTTCTGCTGCTGCCCCATGCCCCAGCCCTCTACCTCCACCCTACTAACCCAGTCTTGGCTCCCAATCAGCACTGCCTCCTGCCTCACTTTCTCTGCTCCCACCTTCTCTGTGTAGACTGTGGCTGTGTTCATGGACTATGTGACAACCGCCCGGGCAGTGGGGGGGTGTGTCAGCAGGGCACCTGTGCCTCTGGCTTCAGAGGCCGCTTCTGCAACGAGACTGTGAGAGACTGTGGCTCCGCGGGGCTGGCTCAGCTCTGCCACGTTCACGCCCGCTGCATCAGCCAGGACGGTGTCTCCAGGTGAGGGCTTGCTCTTCCTCTTGGTCCCATCAGCAATGTTGTGCGTGGGTTTGCCCAGCATCCTGCATCCCTCTTCCACCCACCCCAGGTGTGTCTGCCTCGATGGCTTCGAGGGAGACGGCTCTTCCTGTACACGCCGCAACCCCTGCTCACAGCCAGACCGCGGTGGCTGCTCAGAGAATGTCAGTTCCCTCACCCCTTCCCTGAAGCTCCAAATCTGGGGCAGGAGGGGGGTCCCTGGGACCCTGCCCTTGGCCCTGCATCCCTGAGTCTTTTATCCATGGCTGTCACAGGCTGAGTGTGTCCCTGGGGACCAGGGGACCCACCGCTGCACATGCCACAAAGGCTGGAGTGGGGACGGCCGGGTCTGTGTGGCCATTGATGAATGTGGGCTGGACACTCACGGAGGCTGCCACGCCAACGCCACCTGCAGCTATGTGGGCCCGGGGCAGGTGAGTGACAGCAGAATGCAGGGGACTCTATACCAGGGGACTCTCCCTCTCCGCTGACTCACATCCACTCCAAGCTCAATCGCAGGGTCTGGAAGCTCAGGTACTGGCACAGGCTGTGCACTCTGGGATTGGGTTCTCGGGCTCTTATGTTGTCAGATTCCTGGCAGTACTTGCTCTTGACACAAGGAGTGTGATAGGGACCAAAGTAGGAAGAGACCCATCCCCATGGACCTGGAAATCTAGCTCTAGATCTCTGCAGCCTCAGATGCTAGTCACGGTTTCTTAGAACCTGGAGCCTTCTGCCTGAGGCATTATAGGCCTCGGGAACATGAATTCTGGCAGATGGCTGAGAATTTCCACTGAGCCAGTTATGAGGGCAGGCCTGGCTGTTTCAGAGTCAGCCTCCCCATGGCTCAGGCTGGTGTGAGGACGCAGAGGGCTCAATGTCCTCCCAGCTGCACAGTGGCTTTGGGGCCCCAGCCCATAGGGTCCTGGCAAGAACTTGCGTGGGCCTGAGGCCTGGAGTTCTGACCCTCATCAGGAGTCTTAAAATTCATAACTGTGGTTCTGAATGGGAAGGTTGGGATTTGCAAATGTGTGGACAAGCCTAAGGGCACTGCCACTTAGTGGGAGGGGCTAAAGAGCTACACAGGGTGGCAGGGGTGGAAATGGAGCCCACACTGCCATCCTGGGGCTGGCCTCAAAGACTCCTGCCTACTGGCCACGAGCCACTGACCACAGGGCCCTGGCAGGGCTCCACATGCAGTGGGCAGCAAGGCGCCACCAATGCTTCCTCCCAATGCCTTATTTCCTCAGCTTCACTAGAAAGCCAGGGTTGTCTGGAACTCAGATCTCCAGGACACGGTGGGAGAAGCTCCTGTAGGGTCTGGGCCAGGCTCTGAGGGGAGCAGTCCCTGGTGAGAGGCTGGGAGTAGAGGAGGAAAGGGGTGGGTGCTCCTGGTGAGATGAAGCCCTCTGCTCCCTGACCTCCCCAGAGCCGGTGCATCTGCAAGCTGGGCTTCGCCGGGGATGGCTATGAGTGCAGTCCCATTGACCCTTGCCGGGCAGGCAACGGTGGCTGCCATGACCTGGTGAGAGGGGCCGAGGCTCTGAACTCTGGGCAGGCCTCCGGGTTGGCCTGGCTGCAGGGCTGTCTCTGGGTATCTCCATCCCCTGACAACTTTGAGATCTTTCTAAACCCCATATCCTATCATGTCACCCCCTCACCCTGTCACAGGATAAAATCTTCATACTGTCCTAGAAAGGCTGCAGGCCCTGCAGGAGCCTGTCCTGCCTCTGCCTTCTCTCTCTGCTGCACCTGTCCCCATTTCCTGTTCCTCTGGCTGCTTCAAGCTCCACGCTGGCCCCAACCCCACTCTCATACCACAGTGCTTCCCTTCTCCATGCTAGCCTGTTTTGCCCCTGCTCTCAGCTCAGGCTCCTGAGGGTACAGGGCTACCTGGGTGCACCCCGTAATTGCCATGGCAGATGTTCAGATTCCATGAAAGCCAGAGGGGTTGGTGGGGAGAGAGGAGAGCTGGGACTGTGGGCAGGCAGAGAGCAGAGATGCATGGGAACGGGGAACCGAGGCAGTGGAGAGCCAGTGTCCAGCTTGCCATCCAGGTGCTGAATGGAGGCTGTGTCTGTCTGTCTTACACCCCACCAGGCCACCTGCAAGGCAGTAGGGGGCGGTCAGCGGGTCTGTATATGTCCCCCTCATTTTGGGGGTGATGGCTTCAGTTGCTATGGAGGCATCATCCGGGTAAGTAATGGTAGCTTGTCCTTTCTTCCCTGGGCTTGGGCAGGAGTCCTGTGTGCCTCAGGTGGGAAGGAGGGTCCCTTGCTCAGGGTCCCTGGTAGGAAGGGACTTGCTTGGTGCATGACCTCAGCTCTTTCCCTCCCCTGTAGGAACTGGAGGCAAATGCCCACTTCTCCACCTTCTACCAGTGGTTCAAGGTAGGACAGGGGGCTGGGGGCTCGAATTCAGCAGACTTCTGGAAAGGGGGCTGTCATCCAACAGTGCCAGAAGCTGGAGGCTGCCTTCTCACTCTGCTCCTCATGGTGTGCGCAGGATGCTGGCGTCACTCTTCCTGCTAACAGTACAGTCACAGTCCTGGTGCCTTCTGAGTCTGCCATCCGCAGGCTGAGCCCCGAGAACAAGGCTTTCTGGCTGCAGCCGAAGATGCTGCCATACCTGGTCAGGTGGGAGGGGCCAGGCCATGGGAGGGGACCGTAGGAGGGGGCTTCTGTGGGACCCAGGCATGCCCCAACGGGATAGTGGAGAATTACGTCCTCTCCTGGCATGTGCCCACCTGCTGGAGGAGTGCCCAGTCTGAAGGGTCTCTGTATGTTATAGTAACCTGATTCTGTCCCCCCTAAACTGTTGTCCCTCAGGGCCCATTTTCTCCAGGGCACCCTCTCTGAGGAGGACCTGGCCCGACGAGGTGGGCAGGATGTGGCCACGCTGAACCCCACTGTGAACTGGAAGATTCGCAACATCACTGGGGTATGAGGTGAACTCTGGGCAGAGGAGGGGACCAGAGAAGGCATGGGAGGGAGCGCAAGTGGTTGCCGACTCCCCCTTACCAGGGTTCCCAGAGGATGAGGTTGGGGTCCTCTCACCCTGCCCAGTTGAGTTTGGGACACAGAGCTGATGACAGCATCTTCGGGCCAGCAGTGATTGCCCCCAGGGACTGTACACTCACGTATAGCTGTCCTTCTCGTGGACCCATGCAAGGGTCTGCGTACCTACTTGGCAGGGCCTGAGTATGAGCGCTACAAGCCAGTGTGGGCCTTTCTCAAACATGTCTGTGCCCTCTGCTCTGCCTGCTGCCTTCCAGAGGGTCTGGGTGCAGAATGCCAGCGTGGATGTGGCTGACCTCCTTGCCATCAATGGTGTCCTACACATCATCAACCAGGTATGACAGGACAAGGGCATGTGCATGAAACTGAGCAGGCCAACAGGCAGTGACAGCCCCTTGTGTCCACGTCCACACCAGGTCTTGCTGCCTCCACGAGGGGCTGTGAAGGTTGGGCCGGGGGTGCTGCAGCAGCTGGATCAGGTGCCTGCCTTCCGCCTCTTCAGGGAGCTGCTTCAGGTAAAGCAGCACAGCAACATCAGGTGCCTGCTTGGTGGCGCCCTGTCCAGTCCAGATAAGGCTGGCTGGTAGCCAGTGTCAGGGCTGAGATGAAGATGCCCATTCCTGACTCCTGTCCCTAGCACCACAGGCTGGTGTCCCAGATCGAGGCTGCCACCGCCTATACCATCTTCGTGCCCACAAACCAATCTCTGGAGGCCCAGGGCAACAGCAGCAGCCTGGTGAGTCCATGTTCCCCAGGTGGAGGAGCCTCCTGTGCCAAGGTGCAAAGGGGACCTGGCAAGCACTGTGATGTCCCAAGAACACTTGGGAGCCCTGGATCCCCCTGAGCTGAGCCCCACCCCCCAGGATGCAGACACGGTGCGACACCACGTGATCCTGGGGGAGGCGCTGTCTGTGGAAGCCCTACAGAGGGGGGGACACCGCAACTCTATGCTGGGTCCCGTGCACTGGCTTGTTTTCTACAACCACAGTGGCCAGGTTTGAGGGGCCGGGAGGTTGGAGCCCTTTCCCCAGGGACTCTGCTCTAGAAGCCCTTTTCTTTAGGAGCTCTATCCTGTGTTCCTGGGAGACCCGCTCCGCACCCTTGGAGCTGTCCCCTGTCCCACAGTATGTCCTGGCTTTCAGCTCCTTAAATGATGGGGGTTGGGGTTGTGGGTGCATTCAAGTTCTGGCCTTGCTTCCCAGCCTGAGGTGAACCACATGCCGCTGGAAGGTCCCCTGCTGGAGGGTCCTGGCTACTCACTGTTTGGCCTGTCCGGGGTCCTGACTGTGGGTTCCAGCCGCTGCCTGCACAGCCACGCGGAGGCCCTGAGGGTGAGAGGCTGGGACTTGAGAGGAGGGGTGGCTCCTCGTTGACCTAGCTGCAGAGAGAAGCCCTGTCAGCCACCCTGAAGGAAGGCCAGTGAGTTTCGGGGGCCCTAACCTGGACTGCCTGATGCTGTTTTTCCTCCCCCCAGGAAAAATGCGTAAACTGCACCCGGAAATTCCGATGTACTCAGGGCTTCCAGCTGCAGGTGAGGCTGGGCTTAGCACAGCTGTGCTTCTGTGCT
>NDGM010321812.1:0-11969 GCA_002564305.1 Octomys mimax | reverse complement strand
TGTCAGTTGTCATGATAGTGAAGTTTCCTCTGTCTTACTCTTTATGCAAAGAAGTAACTGAATGTTAACCTATCAATTATTTTTCTATTGTTTTATGTCCCTGTCTCTGCCTTATAAGGAAAGTAGCTTTGAAGTAGGCAGTTTGCTTTTTGTTCATTTCTGTATTCTTTAGCCTTTTTTCTTTTCTTCTTCTTTTTTCTTTTCTTTTTAAACCAAGGACCCATCCCAGGACCTTGCGCTAGCCAGGCAGGCACTTAGGCTCTTGAGCCATTTCCCCTGCCCTAGCCTGTTTTCTATCTATAAATCCAAATTCCTTTGCTCAAACCATTGCGACACTTGTTCTGTTTTAGAGAATGAAGTGTTGTCTAAGCCTAAAACTGAAAATGGAGTCAGGCTGGGGTTAAAATGTGAGCTCAGTATGCCTAAGACCCTGGGTTTGATAACCAGTGTACATGTGGGGAACGCTTTATGGAAAATAAAGTCAACACTTAAGTCATTCTCATTCGGTCCAGTGTGTATATGCTGAAGAATGTGCTTTCCTTGGGAGCTGAGCAGCGCTGGCTGTCTTCTGGTTTAGAGAACTGAGGGCTCCATAATTCCTTTGAGTCCTAGATCATTTTCCCAGCCATGTGAGGTCCAGACTTGTGGCTGCTGAACCTCAGGGCTTCACACATGCCAGGCTAGCAAGCACTCCCTACTGAGCTATATACCTAACCTTTAAAAAATTTTAATTTGAGGGCTGGCCAAAGAGCACAGCAGATTGAAGCGCCAGGGATTCGATCCCTGGGCCTGCTGTGCCAGCCTTGGGGAACAGCCCTGCCCCTGGGGCACACTGAGAAGGCAATGGAGAGGGGTGTGGTGGCACACACATGTGTAATCCCAGCTCTTGGGAGGCTGTAAACAGAGTCTGATCTAGTAGTGAGACCCTGAACATCCTATAGACCCTTCCCTAAAATAAAAAAAAAATTTAAAAATAAATAAATTTATTTTGAGCCAAGATCTCTCTAAATTGCCCAGATTGTCTATGAACTTGCAGTCATCCTCATCCTCTTGAATAGCTGGGATTACAGGCAGACACCCCTGAACCCCACAATTTCCTCTCCATTTGATTTCAGTTTATTTCCATATGCCTTATAGGGAAGCCCTCAGTTCTACTCTAAGCATACTTGTTCTATTTGTTGTATGCCTTTGAGGTTTTGCTTCTATGTCTTCACTGACTTAATTCTTCCTACCTTGAAGGAGTCTAGCTTGGTCAGTGAGCCACACTTTAAGTTTCTTTTCCCCTGAGCTTTTCTCATTGGAAGTGTTGTTGATTGACTGGAGCTGCAAGAACAGCAGCAAGGCTGAATGTCCTAGGCCACACGGGTCTCAGAAGTGTTGTCTGTCTGACTCCCATATGGAGCAAGCACAGCGTAGTTATTGAGAAGCTTAAAAAGTACAAATCATTGACAAAGGTCAGTTACAAGAAGCCCTCTAAATCACGAGATTCTAATCAGCCACATACGGTAGTTATCTTAAGACTTTAAAGTACACAGGATTTTCTCCTCTGGTCTCTAATGACAGTTCTGAGAAAACAAACAAGATCGTTCTGTCCCTGACAGCTGGCCGCCAGATATTGTACATCAGCTTGCTGAATGTGCAAAGTAAAACATCCTCTTTGTTTTCCCCGAACTTCATCTTCAGAGATCTGTCATGAATTGTGCAGCAGGAAGATCAAACCGAGAAGGACAACCTTATGTCTATCTTTTGTTGGAGAGGGCTTAACATTTTTGGAGTGTTAACATGGGTTTGGTTGCCATTCTTTGCATTTGAGAACGAAAACCTGAAAGCAGAGTGTTGGGTTGGAGCTATACCTTAGTGCAGAGGCTCTGTGTTCAATCCTCAGTACTGAAGAAAAAAGAAGACCTAAGTGTTAAGTGCTAGTTTGTTCGTTGGACTTTATTTAACTGAAAGGCTTTCTCAGGTTTATTTTTTACTCTGTTGGGAAAGAAACACAGCATTTTTTCCACCTTCAAGTCTGACTTGATGGACTTTATTCTCCTTGTTTTGTTTGTAAATCAGTCAGTTATTTTCTGAGCTTATTCTTCGTCACCTTTTAAAATGCAACCAACAGTAGTCAATAATAGGTCACAGTTGCTACTGATTTTTGACTTTCTAACTTTTTCACTGCATCAGCTAATTCTCTAGGTACATTACCTCTTTCCACATTATCAGAGGTGCTTGCTTGGCCAGAAGCTGTCGCCTTCAGCATCTGCTTCCTCGCTCCTTGTTGCCTGAACGCCAAGCCTTGGTGCTGTGTTTTGTTGAAGAGCCCCTCTGCGCTTTGCACATCAGTGAGAACAGACTGGGTGCTGCTGCAGTAACACATAATGCCCAAATCTCCCTGATTTAAAAGCCAAAAAGGATCCATTTATTTGTGCGGTCAAAAGGCACTAAGCACAACTATTCCATTCAATGGTCTTCGTTGGCTTTACTTTCAATTCTAGAATCAGTCAACACCTCATTCTCGAAGACAAAGTAAGTTTTCCAGTGGGTCAAGCATAGGAAGTTGACTACAGACAGAAAGGACAAAGAAGGCAGAAAAAAAAAGAATACTCAAAAAGCTGATTAGTCGTTTCAAGGTTACTTTTCTTGTAACAGAGGGACAAAGACACAGAATAACAGAAAAATAACTTAATCGGTTAACACTAGGTTCCTTCTTTTGCACAGGAATGACTTTGCTAACCTATGGAATGAAGTGGGAAATTTGGGCATTACCTGTTGCATTCTGATTTCTCACAAGGTCAGATGGTAGGTTTAGTTTAACTGTGGTGTGAATGAATCTAATTTGATTGCTTGCTAGCCTGATCTACTGAGGCTTCATGTAGCAGTTTACTCCAGAACACTGGCTGCCAGTAATTTTCATTGAACACTGTTTTGCATTGGACTTCTTACAAATTCAAACCTGGTCTTCTGCTGAACATTGTTGATTAATACTCCAGATTCTTTTTTTTTTTTTTTGACACCTGGTTTAGAAAGTAGGAGTAAGGGGTGGACACAGATACGCTCCGTCCAGAACCAACATAGCTCCTGGCACACGTGACTAGGCTCTTATCGGTAGTTCGGCTGTACATCAGAATACCTGGGTATCTCGGAACAGTGGCAAACGTGAGTCACACATGCAGCTGCACTGGGGTGTTCTTTCCTTACTCTGCTATCGCATCATGTTCTATTTGGGAAGCTTAGGGGTAAATGGATTCCACATTAAGAAAATGAATAAAACTCTGTGTAAAATATAACAGTGTTTTGAAAAAATGTTACAATGTGAGATAACTTTTTTTTTTCCACAAAGATGAGAAGTAAATATAACAAAACCCAGCTCCTCACTCATGCAGGGCTAGCTAGCTATCACTGAATTATATTTTCAGCCCCTTAAATGGGCCACTTAAATTAATAGAGTAGTACAATCTTTATTCCCCCCACTTTAATGCAGACTGCTGTTATAACACTGAACTATATTTTTAAAGCTTTACACTTTTTTCCCACTGTCAAGTTGCCAACAAAGCTTTGAAATGGCTCAAAATCCAGCAGTAGGTAAAGCAGGAAAAAGAAACTAGGGTTTAAAATAACTTATCAAATGCTTAGGCCTCCCCTGTAATGTTTCTTAAAAGGGAGACCTCTTTTCAGTTACCTGTACTTAGCAAGATCCAAACAAACAAAATGCGTGGGGGTTCTTGCTGAGTTCTGGTGACTGCTGCTACTACTTTTTTTTTTTTTTTTGTACAAAATTGGATTATTTTCCGGGTTTTACATAGCTTTTTCTATCTGTAATGCTGAAGTATCTCATACAATATTTTCCATTGTCGAATTCCTTTGTTTTTAATTTCTATGTGCGTTAAAAGTTCTAAGTGTAGAATATTCTCCTTCCTTCCCTCCAGATCCTTGAGCTGCCACAAGTACAACCTGTACTCCACACACCAACCTCACGTCATCAGGTTCAGCCTGCACTTCTTCCTTACCTTACTTCAGGCATATATCATCATAAACAGATAATCCTTCTTTCTTTCCTCCCCTTTCCCCTTTGTTTTCAAACCACATGGTGTATTTTAAAAAAGCTTACTTCTAGCCATCTCTCTCTGTCTATCTCTGTCTCTGTCACTCTCTCTTAAATATATTTGGTACAGGGTCTGCAGGGTCTACAGGGTCTCACTACAAAGACGTAGATCTAACTCAGAAGTGATTCTCCCGGTTTTAGGCTCCTAAACCCTGGGGTTACGGGCGTGCACCACCACACCCAGTCTCAATCACGGGCACTGAGGATGGAACCCTGGATGCTGTACAGGCAGTTTAGTCTGCTGAGCTATCTGGCTGGCCCTAAATTTGATTCTTTTTTTTTCTTCCAGCCATCTCTTACTTTCCTTTTTAACAGAAAATTAGGGAAAATCTTTATAGTCAACTGGAATAGCACGTTCTTTTTAATGGCTGCCTAGAAATGGGTCTTTTTGTTTTAGTACTGAGAATTAAACTGAGGAAGCCACAGTTTTAGAAATCAAACTTTATTGAATGACTCCTTGTTAAAGGGCATGCCTGGCATTTGTTTTCTTTTGTTTTTGTTAGTTTTGCCACTCTAAACCTGTTCCAAAGAACATTCTTAGACTGAGTCCTTGAATACTTGGGTCTTTTATTTTTACAGCCAAAGAGAAGTGTTAGTTTGGCTTCAAACATATGTTTTTAATAAATGTTGGTAGAATCTTTCAAAACGACATCTAGAAATTTCCAGAAGGCCCTTCCTTCATCCTGTCCAGTCACAGGTATTTCTTCCCTATTTTGCTAAGAATAGACTATAATTGCAACATTGGTTGTATACCCCCGGCACCTGTTAATATGCCATTGGATAGTTCAGTAATTCCAGTGAGAAAGACTGGTCAGCTTGTATGGTTGGGGATGCTTATGTTTTTTTCTTTTCTTTTTTCTTTAATTTATGTATTTGGTACAGGGTCTCACTACGCAGCTCGGACTCATAGCTTGTACTCCTAGTGATCCTCCTGTTTTCAGCCTCCCCACACTGGGATTATAGATGTGTGTCATCACATCTGGACTCATTCACCTGCTCAGCATGCCCTGAGGCATGCTGGATTGGGGATCAAATGCGGGTCCCTGCGCCTGCCAAGCAGGCACTTAGTCCACTGAGCTATCTCACCTGCCCGCTTGTGTTTTTTCTTTCATATTTCTTAAAGATTCATAGCTCATAGCAGAGAGGGGGCTGGGTACCATGCTAATGCACCTTATTCCCTTTACTAATAGGAAGATTCAAAGAAGTGGACGGAGCTCCACAGAGCTGGTTCAGGTGGCCCCTCCTGAAAGCAATTGTTCTGCATCTTGACACAGGGCGTTAGCTGTTACACCATGCTGCTTCCACACTGGGCCGCGCTGGACCACACTGATGGTGGACTTCAGGGGGGACCCAACAGGCTTCACCTGCGAGCTAAATTGACTCAGAGGGATAAACTGGGTCTGGTTTTCTGTTGCCTCCCACTGGGACAATCAAGCTTCCCATCTTGCTCAGGCAGGGTGGGGTTTGCTTTGCAAACTTCTGAAAAGATAATAGGAAATTTGTTAACTTGGTTTTGTGTTGGTGTTTGCTGTTCTTAATCTTGTGGGGCTTGGAATTTTATTTTTCTGTATGTTAGAGCTCACTAAGTATGGAGCAACTAGGTTGTAGCATAGTTAAAATAACAATAGTGAAGTTCAGCAGAGATTATTATTTACAGGACTCAACTTTCTTCCTTCAGTTTCCCTGAATAGAAAACTGGATCATAGGTGGACAAGCAAAGACCCTTGAAGGTGTCCTTATATATCTCGCTATGTAACACATACAGTCTGATAGATGTAATAGGTATAGTCTGATAGGGGTTTATGTGAATGTTTTCTAGGGCTGAAATAAAATAAACTTTGTGAAGGAAGCCATTTTTGCTCCTGAATCTTTAAACTGTTTTACTTCCCCCCAACCCCAGCCTCTGTTTGTGGCTATTGAGACTGGGGGAGGAGGTCCCCTTTGTTGCCCCCGCTGCTGTGCTCAATGATCTCCTACCTCACCTCCTGAGAAGTAGGACACAGGTGTGTGCCACCATACCTGGTTTAAACTCAGTTTTAATGGCAGGGTTCAGGTTTAGTTAATGGCTGTCTCGAGAGAAGTGAAATGGAAGACTCCAGCATTTGGTGTCTCCTTTGGGCTTTCTCTGTTCTTCACCGCAGAGCATTTGACAGCACAACATGAGCTTTCCAGGATGCTTTTTGATACAACCCATTTAGGTACCTCAGCCCTGTCTGAATAGTAATGAAAGTAATTGTGGTGTAGAGTCACTTAGCATCAGATAAATAGCAGAAAGAAATCACGTGCTTGTAGACCTAGACACAAGCCGTGGTGGCTGTCTCTAGACCTGCAGTGCCCGTGGTCCTCTGTGCGCTGTTCCAGTACCTGCAGACCAAAAGCACTGTGGAGCTGAGGCTCTGGGACGTACATCATCAGATGAAATCAACATCTATGGGCAGGACACCAGGAATGAGTGCTAAGAGCTTTCCTGACGACTCTAACTCATGTCAGGGCAGAGAACTTCTAGGCAAGCCGCTTAGGAGAGAGAGTTTCTCTGCCTAATGCAGAAAGAAATAGAAGTAATGCAAGTTGTTAGGTTTCTGCCTCACTAGTGGTCATCACGTCTGCTCATTATCTCTCATAGTGCCCTTGCTTTCCCCTTCTCCCTCCTAAATATTGTGGGCCCACATTGTACAAAATCAGCTTATAAGTGAAAACCCAAATCATAGAAAAAATGCCTGGGAAGGGACCTTGCGCTTTAGAAACCACCACATCCTCCCTTGGTACACCCAGTAGTCAGTGTTTTCTTTGTCATTGGAACAGGTGAGTTTCTCTGGCTACAAATCTAATGAAAATAGCACTTGGGAGCCTTGATGTGTGTAAAAACACAGATCTTTAAGTACTGGAACAGCACTTAGCTTGGCAAGACACGGAAGCCCTGAAAGGCACAACTGAGACTGGAGCTGGAAGCTACAAAATCATGCTTCTTGTCTCAGTCCTGAGGCCCACTCAGTCCTTGAATCTGGTGTGAGCAGAGTTGTGGGTACCACTGACCTTATTACTTTCTGTGCCTTTCAAAAGACACATATAGTTAAATTCAAAAATTGAATATTGGGCAGGCCAAATAGCTCAGCCAATTAAAGCACCTGCAAACAGGTGCAGGGGCCGGGGGTTTGATATCAAGGCCTGCCACACTGGCCCTGCCTCCAGGGAGTGCTGAGACAGCAATTGAGACTGGGTGTGGTGGCACCCGCCTATAATTCCAGCTCTTGGGAGGCTGTAAGCAGGCTCTAGTACTGAGACCCTGAACACCCTGTAGACCCTTCCCTAAAAATACCAAAAAATAAATAAATAAATTGATTAGATGCGTTTTGTTACTGAATATTCAAAAATTGAACTTTTTTGCGTATATAGAATTCAGCATGTATAGGATTTTGCATGTATAGGATTTACTCTCTTTCTGTCCTCCAGCATTCCCGTGGTTCGGCATGGATATCGGTGGAACCCTGGTTAAGTTGGTCTATTTTGAACCAAAGGATATTACAGCCGAAGAGGAACAAGAGGAAGTGGAGAACCTGAAGAGCATCCGGAAATATTTGACTTCTAACACAGCCTATGGGAAATCCGGGATCCGAGATGTCCACCTGGAATTGAAAAACCTGACTATGTGTGGGCGCAAAGGGAACCTGCACTTCATCCGCTTTCCCAGCTGTGCCATGCACACGTTCATTCAAATGGGCAGCGAGAAGAACTTCTCCAGCCTCCACACCACCCTCTGTGCCACAGGAGGCGGGGCTTTCAAGTTTGAAGAGGACTTCAGAATGGTAGGTCAGGCCAGCCCCTGCTCAGAGCTGCTCACATGTCCATAGTCAGGTATTACATGCCTGAGAAGTCTGCTAGCCTTGGACATGGACAGATTACTTTAGCTCTGTACCTCAGATTCTTTGTTGATAGCTCCTACCTCAGAGGGTTGGTACATGGGGGCTTACATAATCCAGTGCAATGGCACACACTTGTGATTTTAGCTGCTTAGAAGGTGAGATAGGAAGATTGCATGTTTAAAGCCAGCCTAGGCTACTTAGACTCTACCTTTAAAAAAAATACTGAGAAAGGAAAGAGAAAAAAACAAAAAGAATTAAGTGAGATAAGAGACCTTTGGTACTTAGTAAGTACTCAGTATGCACTAGTTATCATTGTCATCATGTCTTTTACAGTTGATGCTATGTGCTGTGGCAAAGGCAAGATGATATAAATCCCTTTCTAAAGTTATGTTTCATTTAGAGTCTCCCACAGACTCACTACGTAGTCATGACGCTGGTTTCATCTCCATCTGTCTCATGTATCTCTGTCTCTGTCTCTATTTTACTGAGGCCCACAGGAAGGCTTTCTATAAATCCTATTAAAAATTGCTACCTCTTTCTACCTATTTATTCTCATGTCTTTTTTGTTATTCTCATGTCTGAATGTCATTCAGAGGTTTTGCTCACAAATAGATGTGAAATCTTCAATATTATATATAGGTAAATTTGCTTATTGATAAATCCCATTTAGAGACTATGATAATGCTTCGTCCAGATGGACAGTATATAGCAATATACACTGCTTATTTAGATTTGACAAATGCTGCAAAATGTAACATGTAGATGAAAAGATGAAGTGTGAAATGTCTCTTTATTTACCAATCTCTTTACATCTGTGTGTTTCAGTTTTCCCATGTCTTGTAGTCAAGACAATAATCTTTGTTTTGCCCGATTTCTTCCCACAGAATAAAATGCAGATGAAGTTAAGCAGTAGGTCCATGTAGATATATTGTATATCCACTGGAAAATAAAGGGGTTAGATTGACAAGGTGATCAAGCATTCAAGATGGAAAGATTAGAAGATTTTAAGATTAATGTTATTATAAAGTTGAAAATATGCTGAAGTAAGTGTAAAAATATACTTTTTAAGTAGATCTATAATCCCATCTAGTAGGGAGTCTGAGGCAGGAGAATTGCAAAGTTCAAGTGCACCCTGGGTAATTTAGTAAGATCCAGTCTCAAGAATTTTAAAAGGGCTGGGGTTGTAACTTAGTGGCTGAGTGCTTGTTCATCATGCCTGAGGCCCTGATTCAATTGCTAGCACCACAGAAAACAAAATAAAACCAAAAATATATATACATATTCTCACAGCCTATGAGACCATCTGCTGCATTTTATGATAGAATTAATGTAATTTTGTCTTGCTATAAAGTCTGTTATTAATGAATCAACACATAGTATTTAATATAGATATAAATATGAATTTTATTTGTGTCATAAAGTGTAACACCATTTACCTCACTGATTTTAGTTAAGTAATTTCTGTAGGACTCTGCATACAACCCTAGACAAGTACAAGTAAAACTGATTATTTTCAGGTTTTGGCTTTTTTCTTCTGTGTCCGCTTCTCCTACCCAGCAGGGGATTTTGATATTACCACTTAATGTAAATAGCTCTTAGGATTTTTTTATCACTCCTGTGGTTCAGTGGCCAGATTTGAAACAGAAAAGGTTAAGGTTCATGGACTTGAGAACTAAATTTGCATTCCTGATGCAGAAAGGGTTGAACCTGAATTTCACTCTTGTTTCTGCATTTAATCAGGGCAACTTTGGGCAAGATATATCCCTCCTGTGGGCCTGTTTTATCATATGTGGAAAATTAGCTGTGAGGAAGAAGAGGATTTTTAGGACAGCGGAGCTAGAAGTGACCCCTGGAGATGAGGAAATACAGCCCTGAAGCCTGTGTGTGACACGCACAAAAACACTACAGCTTAACGCATGATCACGAGGTCTTACCTTAGCAATGCCTCCAAGGAAGATCTGGGTGTTCTGTGAGCTCACTGGTCTCTCAAGGACACTGCCTTGTCCATTTCCAGTAGAGAGCCTCAAGTGAATAGGCGACTTGAGAAATTTATGTAACTTGTCTGTCCTTGCCTCTGTCTCTTCCTGGGGGTAATGCAGGTCTTGGGAGAAAGTTACTCAATAGGTGTTGCCTGTGAGCAAGTGTGTTTCTCAAGGTTCTGAACCCTGAGCGGTCATACACTCCTTCAGGCATGCTCCTGCAGCCTAATGACTAGATTGCAACACGAAGCAAGTCTGGAGCAAGCCTCGCATTTTTACAAAAGAGTCTAGCCAGCTGGAGTGTTCATCTATAATGAAAATGCCTTGGACTTTTTTTGGCTTCTGTGCTCAGTGTTGGCCAAAGTGAAAACATAATTGAAAGAGACACCTCTTCCCATATCCATTGTGACAGCACTCTAAATAATGTGTCCATATAATCCCAAAGTATGTCAGGATGAATAGGTCTTACCATCTTCTTCCTTAGCATTTATTCACTCACTTAACAAATAATTCATCAAGCTTCTCTGTGCCAGGTACTGTTATGAGCAAAACAGAGTTCCCGCACCTGCCCCACATTTATATTCTAGTAGTAGAAATGGTCATAGCAAAATGAATATGTCAATATAGAATATATCAGATGGTGGCAGTTGCTGTGAAGGAGAAAATAAAAGCAGGACAAGTTGGATAGTGAGTTTTGGGAGGATATCTTGTTTTCTGTTTTTTTTTTTTTTTTATGTTTTAGGGAAGGGTCTACAGGGTGTTCAGGGTCTCACTGTGTAGAACAGCCTGTTTACAGCCTCCCAAGAGCTGGGATTACAGGTGTGCGCCACCACGCCCAGTCTCAGCATCTCAGCATGCCCTGGGGGGTGGGGCCAGCACCTTAGGCCTGGGAATTGAACCCCCAGCCCCTGTGCCTGCTTGCAGACGCTTTAATCCGCTGAACTATTTGGCCAGCCCTGGGAAGATATCTTGTGATGAAGTCACACTACCATAAAGATTAGAAGTAATAGAGCAAAACCACACGCGTCTGGGAAAGAGTATTTTAGGCAGACAGAACAGTGAGTGTGAAGGAACACAGGTGTCCAAAATACAAAAATTTTTTAAGGGGATAGAAAATTATTCTTTAATTGGAAAGGATCAGTATATGCTGTTGTGTATTTTAAGCAACTAAATAATAAAGTACATTTACATAAAGTACATTTACATAAAGTTCTGTTATTGTTATTTTCTAAAAGTGCTGTTTTCAGTGTAATCTGACTTGACAGATAGGAATTTTTAAAAGCTACCTGAGTAGGGCTAAGCAAAAGAAAAGATGTTCAATAAACAGAATAGTCAGCAGTTATTAGGTATGATGACTGTATCCTTGTTTTATATAGCAAGTGTATTAAATCTTTAAATAATAGTAACTGTTCTTCATCCAGTTTAGAATGTACAAGAAAGAGCTATAAAATATGAAACAAGCATTAAATCAGACCTTTGTGTGAATACTTGCAATTTGACAAAGCTACATTTCAGTTTTGTTCTTCTTTATTTTTTCCCTCCTTCCTTTCCTTTTTTTTTTTTAACATTTAAAGATCACCATTCCAATTAGAGTTACGAAAAAATAATTTTCAAAATTAGTGATTTACTTCATCTAGCTTTAAGTAGCCTACAGCATCACTTAGTTAGTTTAGATACCCATGTTTTTAAAAAGTCAGGAATCCTGCATGGCTGTATACCAGAACACAGAATACTACAAGTTTCTGATATATTCCCCCTATACTTTATAAGTTTTGTTTTAAAGAAACCAGAAGAATTCATTATTTATTAGTTCTACTATTTTCCTCCACTACCATACTTCTTACTTTGAGTAAGAATATGCTTAATAAGAAAGTATTCCTAACAACAAGAAATATCTATAGAAAATATAGTCACCCTTTCTGTCCAGGTAGCTCTTCATTCTAATTGATACGAGTTTTGTTCAATCTGAAGTTAATATTGGGGCTGGGGAGATGGCTCAGTAGAATAAGCACTTCCCTGGCAAGTGCAAGGGTCTGA
>NDGM010321618.1:0-14244 GCA_002564305.1 Octomys mimax | reverse complement strand
AAAAAAAAAAAAAAAAAAAAAAAAAATGCAGGCCATTGTGGGTGCCTGGGTTAATAGGGTAGCACATGTGAGCTCAGCCTTACTCCTGTGCATTGCGTAGGGCACAACCTATGCTCCTGCCCACAGCAGGCTTGGTGATGTTCGTACCATCTGCCCAAATAAGCTAAGGACTGATCCAAAACATGTTGTGTGTTTAAATAAAAAAATAATGTGTTGTGGTGAAAGACACTTGGCCATGAATCTTCCTCAAATTCCTGCCCCTTGCTTTGAAAACACTTATGATTCTGGAAATCCCCTTCTCTGAAGATGTGATAAAAAATAAAGTGAATGCCAGTCTGGCCCAGTGCCATCCAACAGAAAGGCAGAACCCTTAAACCATGATGCTGTGTCCTCATCCGCCTTATTCATGGGTCTGGCACTGTGAGACTTGTGGCTTTTCACCCAAGTCGAAATGACCATGAAAGGGAAGCTTGAATCAACTGAGGACATCGAGGCAGCCTGGACAGTACAGCAAAAGCTTCTCAGGAAAGAGGGCTGAAGGGTGGCTGCAGAGAGTGGCTAGGACCACGGGATGGGTGTGTTGAGGAGGGCTCAGGGTGGGCTCCATGTCCACCTATCACTCACTGCACCATTTTCTTAAACTACACATTCGTCACATGTTTGATCACACCGCATCCTTCTAGCTCCCGTTTTTGCTGCAGAGCCTCATTCAGCCCACACAGGAACAGGCCGGGGCTAGGGCCAGCACAGTACTGCCCCAGCGGGAGGCAGCAGTGTATCGGGAAAGGGGGCAAGAAGAGGCCTGTGGGTGCCTTGAGGGGCTCTGGGCACAGGTGTGCAAGCACCAGAGGGGAGGGCGAGGCCTGAGGCCCACAGGACAGAGACCAACAGCCATAGGGATGCCAGCCCCACACCACACAGGATGGTGACCACAGCTTGGCTGTGCACTCCCAACTCAGGGCTTGCCCCTGCCTGGGGCTCCTGGGAGATGGAAGTGGGGCACAGGCAGATCCCACAGTGGTCCCATAGGGACCAGGCCTTGCACAGGGGCAAGACTGACTGACTCACCGCTGCACATGTTATCTCCAGAGCAAGTGCACCCTGGGACTTGGCGTACCCCACCATGCCCCTGGAGAGTAGGATAGGGAGTTCCAGCTCTCAGGACTCCAGGCCTGATGGTGTTGCTGGGGTGGGGCAGTGCTGGGCAGAGGACTGGGGCCTGGGTGCCACCAACCTCAGTTTCCCCTGTGTGGGGCTCACACTGGTAGTCAGAGCAGGGCCTGCTGCTTTCTCTCCAGGAGTCCCTCCTGCATCAACTCTGGCCTTGGCCTGGGGCTTTCCCCTCTTTATATGCTCAGGAAGGGGCCCCAAGAACTCACACAAGTGGCCTGAGTTCATGCACACAGCCTGCACGTAGCCACTCTGCCTAGACACATGGAGGCCTGGGTGCCCTCAGCCTTGGTTTTCCCACGCTGATGGGGAGGCCTTGGGTCAGCGTGGGGCTCCTCTGGCCCCTGCTTGTGCCACCAGCCTCCCTGAGGGCCAGCCTTGTCTATGGAAATGGCTGTGGCCTCTTGAGCTCAAAGTCCAGTGGCCCCCAGCCTCCAGCGGAGCACCATCAGCCTCTGCGGTGGGTGTGGGTGCCCACCCCGCCACCACAGCCCCGATAATCTAATCGCCCATCACTCCCGCCCGGCCCCACCCTGCGGCTCCCACAGGCCAGCTGGGGAGCGGCCCTATCTTGGGGATCGTGCTGTTTGCCTTTGATAAAAGTCACAGAAAAGGAAAGAAAAAGAAGGGAGGAGCCATGCTGGTGGGTTCTGGAAGACTCTAAGGGTGTGGGCACAGGTGAAAGGATGGCAGGCACCGCACGGGACCTGGACATGTCTGATGTCCCCGCATCCCAAATGAACATGGAAACCCTGGCGCAGAGAGGACAGTGATTCCCGGGTGACTCAGCAGACAGGCTGGGCCAATGGGCGGCGTGTTCCCTAGATCAAGCTGCTCCTGAATGCTAAGTCAGGAGACGGGGCCTGGGCTGTTTGAGCTCTGGCACCTTCCGCCAGGCTGGGAAGAGTGGAAAGCTCAGCAGGAAACATGCGGCCCAGGAGAGGCCTACACTGCAGCACAGTGCGTCCCCGGGTCGGCCAGGCGCCTCTACCACACAGGGCAGAACACGCGAGGGCAGCAGGACCTCAGCACCAGGGGAGCAGGCACAGCGAGGGAGACCGTGGCTCGTGCCCAGCAAGGTGCGAGGCTGTGGGCCAGCTGTGTACACAGTGGGGGTCAGGGGCTGTGTGGTGGCACATGCACATGACTCCAGATGTCCTGGGAGGCTGAGCCAAGAGGATCTCAAGCAGCTTAGCAAGAGCCTGCCTCAAAGTGAAAAATAAACCAGGCTGAGAAGGTGGCTCAGTGTGAAGGACCTGAGTTCAAATCTCTAGAACTAAAAACAAAGTAAATAAGTAAAACAGAAAATTAAAAAATAGGGATCATCAGGCTGGGTATGGTGGTACAAATCTATAGTCCCAACATTTAGAAGGTTGAGGCAGGACTGCAAGTTCAAGGCCAGCCTGGGTGACTTAGTGAGACTCTCCCTCACACGCATGTCCACATACCCCTGCTAACCTCCCAAAGCACAAACACTCAAACCTCCCCCCCAAAATGGGCTGGGGTTGTGGTTCAGTGTGCAGGAGACTTGCTCTCCAGTGCCGCACACACAAGCAAGAGTGCCGGATGTCACTGCTGGCAAGCCTGATGCGGACCTGAGGGACTGCAGCAGACGAGGCAGGGCTCCTGCTTGGCCAGCTGGCTGTTGTCCTCACAGTGCAGGCCCCGCCCCGCCCCACGTCCGGGTATGGGTCAGGCGGTTATGAATGAGCTCTGGGGGCAGAGGGGCGCACTCTGCAGGGAAGAGTGGCCACTGGGGCCCTACTCTGCACCCCCCCAGCAGTTTGGCTTCGGTGGGAAGGCCTGGCCTTGCTACGGCACTGGAAGGGCTCTCTACACCTGCTGTGGCTGCCTACTGCCCATGTCAGCCCTGGGACTGCATCATCTGGGGCCAGGCACCAAGCCGAGCTTCACTCCTGAGTGCCAGGGGCAGAAGGGCTTGTGGGGTGGCCTGGTGTGGGACTGGCAGGTTAGGTCAGGGCTGGGGGACATGGGAAGCCTCCTGGTGTGCATGTGTACCCACAGGGGCCAGCAAGCCCAGTTACTATTAGCCTCTAGAGGAGGCCAGGCAGTGCTGGCTGCAGTGGACACACACCACTGCCGGGGGTGTGGCCTGGGAGGAGGGACAGGTGCCTACTGCCCACCCTGCCCCTGCTCACCCCTGCCCTGGGAGCCACACAGGCTTCCAGCCCCTTTCTCCCTGCCAGCTGCTACTAGGCCTGGAGACCCCAGCAGGGCACCATGGATCTAGGTCCCCTTGGGTTGGCCCCAGACATCAGTGAGGTAGGGACAGGGTTGCCCCTGGGTGCTGTGGCCCTGCCCACCCAAACACCCTCCTTGACTGCAGGGACCTCAACTGGTATTGATTTTTTGACAGGGAACACTGGTATCTTTATCAGTGAACCCTGGCCCCAGCTAATGACAAGAGTTGGGCACCTGGTGGGGGGGCTGTGGGTGGGGTATGTCCCACTCCTGTGGGCCCAGGACCTGCACCCTGCCTTGTCTTCTGTCCCTGAGGGTGGCTTTGTGGGGCTTGGACAGGGCTTAGTCTCACAGGGTACAGAGCCAGCTCTCTGTGGAGGCCCTGGGGATGACTGGCCAGATGAGGCTCCCTGGGGAGGGACAAGGTCTCAGACACCAGTGCTGCATCCTCTGGCATAGCCAGGAGCACTGGCTAGCATCAGGACCCCAGGATGGGCTGTGGGCCTGAGACCCTCTGTGGACCCTCAGGTGTCCTGGCCTGGGCCCCAGCTGCCCCCAGCTAGACAGCATCATTACAGCCCTGTGGCATCAGAGAGCTTTCCCAGAAGTCGTTGCTGGGTCTCTGGCCTCAGTCTTCCTACCCGGGAAGTGGGCACACAGAACCCGTGGTGGAGGGTCCTGGCACTTGCACTTTGCTGCATGCTGTTGGGTAGGCCGAGTGGGAGGTGATAGCCCTGCATTTCCTAGTTCCTCCTTCCCCCAGGGACACTGTCTGCCCCACCTGCAGAAGTCAGGTGTGAGGGTAGGCAGGGCAGTGGCCACGATGCCGGAGTCTGAGTTAAGACACCTGTGCCACCACTGGTTCTGGAGCAAGGCACCATCCTGAGGCACACTCAGGGCACACGGGGCTGGGCATTAGCCAGTTGTACACAGCATCCTGTCTGTTTCCCACGGTGGAGGCACCTACAAGGCAGAGGGTTATGGGGACAGCTGGGCACCTCCACCTGGCTTCATGGAGCAGCTGACACCTGCTCATGAGGGCTGTGGTCAGCCTGACAGCAGGCAAGGAGACCAAGTGTTAGAGAGGACCTGGCCAAATAGCAGGCTGTGACGCGTTCGGGCCCTGCCCAGGCTCCTTAGGGAAGGACGATGCCATGAGGTGTGGCCTCTGTCTGCCAGGCAAGAGCTGGTCCTGGTCTCTGGCGCAGTTCTTTCCGCCCTGCCTTTGCCTCTGGCTAGATGCAGTGGACCCACACTCTCCGCCCTGCTCCTGGCTGCCTGTCTAGCAGAGTGGCCCCGCCCCCTGGCCCCAGGAACCCCCCCGCACCTGCTTGAGCCCCTGGCCTCTGGTGTGGCTACCTGAGAGGGCTGCAAGTGCCACCTACTTCTTAACTCCTCTTCTGCTAGGACTTATGCAGGGCAGCAGAAATGAAGCCGTCTCCACCATATGAGGACGTAGCCTCAGGGCCCTGCCATCCATCCTGAGGTGCGCATGCGTGCGCGTGCGTGGGGGGTAGAGCCTGGGCTTCTCACTGAGCTGCATCCCAGCCCTTTTTAATTTTTTGAGACACAGCTGCCCAGGCGGGGCTCAAGCTGCAGCTCTCCTGCTTCGGCCTCCCAGGGTGCAGACCAGTAGGCGCCAGCCTCTGCACGCGGCAATGGGAAGGAGGCTTCTGCAAAAACCCTAGGCTTGGCTGGGCTCCCGTGCGCAGGTGACCCAGGATGGGTGGCCTGACCTGTGGGCCTCCCAGTGCTCCTCAGGCTATCTGAGAGGACGGGGCTGCTGCCCATCAGACGGACACCAAGGACCCACAGTCACTCCACGGCCTGAGGTGGGGCTGGGGGCTGGGCCCCTGAGACACAACGAGGCTGTGATAGCATCTCCCGCATCATCTCAGGCCTAGCTCGGCCCTTTCGTGCAGGATATGACCAGCCCTCGAGCTGCAGCGGCCCCTTTGTCCCGTCTCTGGGGATCGATCTTATCTGCGGTGTCCTCCGCCACCGTAATGGAAAAACGCAGCGAGGAAATAAAAAGTTACGCAGCGATAGAGGAGTAATAAATAAATAAATAAGGAGTCGCGGCTGCACGTGGCGGGGAGGGAGCCTGTGGCCCGCAGTGGTCCCGGAGGGGGCAGTGGTCGGCGTGGCAGACTTCTTCCCAGGGTGCAGTGGTGGGGTCAGGGCAGCTCCATCTGACCTCCTGACAAAAGCTGCTGGCAGAGTAGGTAAAAGAGCCAGACTAGAGGAGGGCCAACTTGACAGGGACCCCGCTGTGTCACCAACCAACTGTGGTACCTGCAGGGAGGGGTGCTGAGGCCAGATTTGCTCCGGAATGACAGGGGAGCTGCTGGTGGCCACAGGACTCAGGGACAGCGTGGCTCCAGGACAGGTGATGGCGCCATGCAGTGTAGAGCCAGTGACAGGCTCAGAGATGACGGTCACTGTGGTGGTGCAAATCACACTGCATGGTGGACCAAGATGGCATGGGCCAGTGACACATGGTGCACAGCTCAGCACCGTGGCCACCAGGGCACAAGGGATGGCACTGACCACTGCAATAGGAGCAACAGCAGTGACAACAGCCAACTGGCCCTAAGCCCTGGCCACCCAGGCCTTCTGGGCGGCATCTGTGGCCCCAAGCTCATTCAGGAGATGCTGGGAGCGGGGGAACCAAGGCCTGGGCAGGAAGCTGGGAGGGTGGAGGAGGAAGCGGCTAGATTAGCAGTGTGGCCGAGATAGCTGCCAGGCTGCCGGTCCAGGCCGCAGCAGTGGCTTCAGGAGGGGGGCACAGGCTACGTGGGTATTGAGCAGCAGGGGTAGGGCCATGACCTGAGAGGCTGAGCATGGCTGCCCACCTCAGTCTCCACAGGGTGCTGGAGTGGGGCCCTGCCTGCTCACCACCAAGGAGTCAGGCTAGCCATCTTTCATCTCCACTGCAGCCCTTCCGGCCTCCTGGGCCAACCACCTGCACAGCAGCTGGGAGTCTTGCTCTGTGTAAACTCACCAGATCTTGCCCCTTCACATGCCCCTCCCCTGCCCCTGTGCTGGCTAGACATGGCCCCCACTGGGGTGTCAGCCAAACCATGGCCTTCGGCAGGGAGGGTCTCCAGGGTTACCTCCATCTGCTGGGCTCTCCACGAATCCCCACTGCGCTGTCCCTGCTCCACCTCTCTGTGGATCCCCCATTCCAGGGGTCTGTGGCTCACACTGATCCTTAATATCTAGGGCTGCACACAGTAGCTGCTCAATAAGTAGCAATGTGAGTGAGCCCAAGTGGTGCATCTGGATTAGGGTAAACTTCCCTCATTCCCAGGGCTTCTAGCTTGCAGGGCCAGCCAAGCAGGCAGCCTCAGGCCGCAGCTGTCAGCCTCTGTGGCCTGGACTGCCCAAGCCTGTGACCCAGCTGAACTGTTTCCAAGGCAATGCTGCCTGCTACCTGGGGCCGTGTGCAATGGGACCTTGGCACTGAGCAGCCTGCTGCCCAAACTGGGCCTTGGCCTGGCCGCACTCTCTCTGGGCACTGCCTCCTACTCTGCAGCAGTCAGGCTGGCCTGGCCTGCTGAGCACAGCTCTCACCTGATTCTGTGGGTGCTGTTGCTTTTGTTTGGAGAGCGCACTGGGCACTGAACATAGGGTCTTTGCACTGAGATACATCTCCAGCCCCTTTTATTTTTGAGACAGGGCCTCTGAAGTAGCCAGGTTGCCCAGGCTAGACTTGAACAGGTAGTCCTCCTGTCTCAGCCTGCCAGAGTGTTGGGATCACCTGGGGTGTTTCATCTCAATCTCCCTCCTAGTGTTGGCTCTGGGCTAAACTGTGCTGGCACTGGGTAAATGACCTTTGGCTCCTGCCCCTGGCCTGCTCCTTGACAGAGACTGGGCCCCCTAACCCCACCCATACCTATGCCCTGCACAGTCACTCTGGAGAGGGCACAACTACTCTGTTTCTCCCAGCTGTGGGGACACAGGGCCCCTCCTCTCGAGGTAAGGCTGCCAGAGTGGGCAGGGGTCAAGGCAGGTACAGCTGGTGCAACCCAAGGACCTTCCAGGGCATTGGCAGGGGAGGCTGCCTGGCCTCTGTGTTGACCCCAGGCTGACCCCTGTCACCTACTCACGGCCCTCCCCACCTGCTAATCTAAGACAAATAGGCCCACCATGGGCCACGCCAGGCTGCGATAACATAAAATAGCTGAAATGATTTTTCCCACCCACACACAGCAGCCACTATCGGCCCATCTCCTGGGCTGTCCATCTGGACAAGCGCCCTACCTCAGCCGCTGATAATCAGCCTTGAGGCCCGTGTGGAAACTCCAGCCTCCAAGATTAGGCCGACGGGCATGGCCCAGATAACCGGCCCGCGCCTGCGCCTGGCCACAGCAAAGGCTCCCTAAGCCCACAGAGCCCACAGGAGGGGACTGGGCTGAGGACCACCTCCGCCCAGCCCCCTTGCCCTCACCCCTGGACATCCCACTCTCGCAGGCAGCTGGCCCAGCACCCCCAAAGCCGCGGGTTCTGTGCTTCACAGCCAAGATGAGGAGGCCTCCGGTGGGGTGTGGCTGAAGGAGCCCTTGCCTAGCATGTGCAGGCCCCGGGTTAGACCCCCAGCACTGCCAATACATAGCTAACACATAGCTCGTGGCACCTAGCCCCGGCCCTGGACACCATCCCGAGGGCCCTGCAACAGCGTTCAGACTCCAGGACCCTGCCTTTGGGCACACCACCCACCCCTCCTGCCTCTGGGGCTCTGCCTGTTAGATCTAGGGTTGTCCCCAATAGAGGGCCACTTGGCCATCTCTCACTCCTGACCCTGACACAGGGGTGACGCCTCTGCTGACTGTAGGGCCTTGGCACAATAGCTTTCCTGTCCTTGCTCCCGTGCTTGAGATCAGCTCTCCTGTTGTCCTAGTGACACAGGAGGCAGTCCCAGGTCCAGGTGCTCGTGGAGAGACAGTGACTCCCCGTCTTGCCAACCCAGGTTCCCCAGGGCCTTGCTTGTCCCTGGAGCCAGGTCTGGACCCTTCCTAAGCACCCAAGAGGGCCCTCCAGAAAGGGTGGCTGTGGCCACAGGCGTACATCTGAGCCCCACACGTCCTGCTTCACTGTCCTGGGCCTCTTTCCATAAGCACCCTGGCTGGGTCTCTGGACCAGGCAGGGCCAGCCTCCTCCACGGTCTTCCCTGCTCTGAGTGGGCGTGGCCTGAAGCCTGCACAGGGGACAGCCCATTGCGTGCCTTCCCACGGCCTGCCAGGGTGCTCAGGCGGTGTTACCATGCCTCCTCACCACCAGAGCATTCTGGGACGGAGACCTCTACCCTGCCTGGGGTGGCCAGCATGGTGGCCTGGATCAGGAGGGACACCCACAGTGCCACACTGGGAGGGGCAAATGGGGCTGAACCCTGCCCACACTTCAGGCTCCGTCTTCTGAGTTCATTCTGGGAACAATACAGATGGTGAGGGGGCTCTGGCTGGGCCCTGGGGACACCCCTCCATGGATACTCATCCTACACCCTCCTCCCCTCAGGCCACTGAAACTATAGGGGCAGCACACACAATGACAGCCATGGTTCCACTGAGCCCTGAGCCACCCTCCCATCTGCAATTCGGACAGACAGCTGGGGGAGACTTGGGCCAGCAGAGTCCCCAGTCCATCCACTTCTGTGCAGCCTTGTGTAGGTGGAGGGTGGCCTCAGCTTCTTCCACCAGATTGCTGCCCCTGGACAGACACCCCCACGACACGTGGACAGGCCAGGACGCTATTTGGGACAGGACCCTCCGTGTCTGGGTGGCATGTGCCTGGCAGTCACTGCCTTCTGACTTAAGCAGGGGTGGAGGGAACAGGACACAGGTACTGAGGTACTGGGCGTGGTCCAAATTGGTGATGCCAGCCACTATGTGAGGCAGTGCCTGCCCCCCAGGAGCCAGGAGGCTGTGTGGGGATGGAGACTATGCCTCCATTTGCATATAAGAACGCCAAGTAGCCTGCCTTTAGCGCAAGGTCATTTCAAAGATAAACTCAACTCCTCCTGTGCATCTCTCTCCCAACCAGAATCTGGGCTGGGAGTTCACGGGAGATGAAGGGATGGCAGCTCAGCCTGCTCTGCCCTCCCCACAGTGGCCATTTCCACCCTGCAGAACACAGAAACAGAGCCTTTCTGTCCCCCACATGGCCCCCTCTGCAGAGTCAGGCTGGAGTCCATAGAGACCTGGAACTGCCCCTCCTACACTTCGGGGTTCCCTGCAAACCCAGCTTCCTGTAGCTATGGCTGTCCTGCCCCAGAGACAACCAGCCTGCTCCTCTCCCCAAGGCTCTACACCCACAGACAGGACTGCTGCTGTCTCTGTCCCCTAGAGGATGGCGCGAGGCTGCCTACAGTGGCTCCTCCTGGCTGGCCCTGCATGGGGGCTGAGGCACACCGGGCACACATGGCTCCTGTGGGAGTTTATGGCCCTCCCTGCTTGTACCCTACTCAGAGGGACTGCGGCCCCACCCCAGGAGGGGATGACAGGGCTGAGGCCCCCAGCTCTGCTCTTGGCCTTGCCACAGAGGGGGGGTGGTGCCAGGCCTGTGCTCCTGCCTCTTGGACTAGCGTGGCGCTCTTGGTGCAGGCAGTGACGTTCAGTGCAAAGCTGCTAGTAGTGAACTCGTGAGAAGAAAAACACAGTAAGCATCACCCCATCTTTTTTTTGGGGGGGTTGCTAGGTGGCAGGTGGGTCACCCAAGTGTCTGCAAGGCCCTTGTACATATGAGGTGAACAGAGGCCTCTGGGGTATCTGGGTGAGGAGGGGCTGTGATGCCTCCTTCCTGCCTGCTGTCCCACAGGTCCTTCCAGCATGCCCTCATGGCCACCTGCCCCAGTCCCAGCTCCCAGGAAACTAAGCTGTGGCCCTCCCCGAGGACATGGGCCTGGGCATGATAGGGTCTGAGGACACAGTGGGCTGTGTCCCCCCAGCAGATGGTGGCCAACATGGTGAGCAGGGGCAGCCAGTGTGGCCAGGGCACCTCACACGCTAAGCTGGGACAGAAAGGAAACTGAGTGCCAGGCCCTTCCCTGAGCCAACCCCTCCAGCCCCCCAAATGGGAGATGAAGCATCTCCTAGGTGAGGTTCCCTGGCCAGGTCTGTGTTCACCCCTCAATGGAGGGATGTGGAAACGGGTGGGGTGGTGCTCACAGAAGAGGGGAGCCCAGGACAGCTAAGCACAGGAGCCCAGGGAGAAACATCAGAAGAGAGTGGCCAGGCCCTGCTGTGCCCTGGCTACCAAGCAGGCATTGCCTTTGCAGCCCTGACCCTGCAGCCCTAAGAAGCTCTGACACCCATCATTGGCATAGTGGCCCCTCAGAGATAATACTGCTGGGCCTTCAGCTTCCCCTGCGATAAGTGCAGCTGTGCGGGGCCTGATAGGCTATGGCTGGCGTGGCGGTTGGCCAGTGGCTGCCTATCGAACCCTTACTGCCCACTGCACAGAAATTTCTATCTGTGGGTACTGACGGGCATCTCTCAGTCACAGATAGTGCAGGAAGTGAGGGTGCCCCTACCCCAGACCATGGCTGCAGCTGCCACAAGGTCAGGCCCAAGCCCAAGTATCCCCTCTGAGGCAGGAGGTTGGGGACCAGGACCTGGATGGGGACCAACAGGTAGATGGACACTAACTCTTATACCTCAGGTGCATTTCCGTTGGGGAGTGTGGACTTGTCCCTTGCTGGGAGCCAGGGTCTCCTCATCCAGACTGCAGACGGCACTGCATCAGCCTTGCACCCTCGCCAGCCTGGTCCCACAGGCACACATGGTCCTCACCACAACCAGCAGTTGTGTGGATGGTGGAGAATGGGCCCAGGGCTGAAGCCACCTTGCTATCCTCTCTGCAGAGGTGGCAGCTGAGTCAACATAGGGCTGGGTAGAAGCCAAGCAGTCTGAACATGTTGTCTTGCTCCAAGGAAGAGCCCTGTCCTCACAGCAAGGACAGCAGAGCCCCAGGCCCATGGGGGTACCCCTAGGGGCAGAGGCATCCTGCAGCCACACCGACTGTCCCCAGGGCCCTGGATGAGAGTGCCCCAAAGTCTGTGGTGCTGAGAAAATGTCCAGGAGGCTGTACTCTAGTAGCTCCCACTCTGCACAGCATGGGGCCCTCATCCTGGCTGTGGCCACTGTAACCTGCCCCTCCCTCTCCAGCTGTGGTAGCTGGGGCCACCCAGTCTCCCACACAGCCATGCAGCCACGCAGCCACCACAGACCCTGCCCAGCACTGCTCCCGGGTCCCACAGTCCCATTAGCAAGCCCTGGGGCTGCTTGGAGGCCAACTCTACACCCTTTGCATGCTCCCAGCACAGAACAGGGCTCCCCCTGCCTTGGCAAAGCCTTTCCTGGTCTCCAACAAGGGAGGCCCTTGTTCCTTGCAGACGCAGACTCACAGGACTCCGCATCGTTTGTGGCTGGCCCTCAGGAAGCGCTTGCTGTGTGCACACATGCGCCCCACCTGCGCGCTCCGCCTCTGCTCCACCCGCCTTGGCCAAGGACCGCACCAGCTCCTCTACATGGTGCCGCCCACACCAGCTCCTGGGCTTCGGTAAATGTATTATCAGGAAAACCAGCAACAACCCCAGCCCGCTTCCTTAGCTTTCAGGTGGAGCGGTCAGCCCTAGAAGGCGTGCCACAGGGAGGATATGTTTGGGCTCCAGGCTGCCCTTAGACTTCCCACAATGGCTCGGAGCCAACCTGTCAGGCAGGGGGCTACAGTGCCCCGGCACGGCCTGCGCCCTCTGCTGCCCAGGGCCCACTCTGTTGGGAGCCTGACCCACTGCCAGGGGAGCTGGGAGCTCCAGACAAGCACTCCCACGGCCCCTAGGGATGCCACGTCAGATGTTTCTGCTTGCTCCTCGGTCCCAGCCGGGCACACCCTACCTTTGGGAACCTTCTGAACACTTCTGCCCTACCACTCAGGGCAGGATGGCCATGCTGAGCATGCCATGCTGGTGACTGCCTCCTGCCAACAGCTCACCACGTAGCCTCCACAAAGGCTGATGAGACTTAGGGATAGGCCAAGCCCTGAAGTCTCTGGTGACCCTAGTACCCTGAGTGGCCCTGCTCCCAGTAGGCCCGGCACCGAGCCCGGCTGCCCTGGGAGGTAGAGGGTGCGTGCTGTGGACCCCATGCTGGTTACCTGGCCCACTCCAAGGGCTGGCTGTCTCCTCCAGGGGCTGCATCTCAGGCTCTGGCCCCTCCATCTCCTCGGGGGGTCCCCGGGATGTGAGGTGTGCTGGTGCTGGGGGTGGATTCACATCTGCAGAGAGGAAAACACTGTCACATCCCTGAGCTTCCAGGAGTCAAGTGATCTTCCTTCTGTCCCCCAGTTGAGGCCTGGGGTGCAGAACAGGGCCTGTCACCGCACCCTGGCTGGCTCTCATAGGAGGGAAGCAGGGGAGGAATCCCAGTTTTCCTTGCAGCCTTTACATATCCTCAGCCACCCTGTGAACAGCAGTAGCGATGATGGCGGTTCCAGCTGCTGTTGCACCTTGTGTAAGACAGCTACCAGGTGTGCTGGGGCAGTGGCACGCTGCTCCTGGTCTTTGCGGCAGCAGGGCCCCTCTGCCGGCCCTGCACCCAATTCTAGCCCAAAGGGCATATTTGCCTTCTGAGCGGGCTGATAACCACTGAGGCCCCCAATCGATGCGCTCCTATAAAGCCCCCCATGACGTCATGCGCCCAGCAGATTATTAATACCCTTGATAAGGGCCGTGATTAACATCAAATAAATCAATCACACAATATAAAGTCCTATTATTTTTGGCTATAAATCAAAGTGGCTGGCATTTGAGCTCTAGCCACCGGGAGCAGCCGTGCTGGACCTGCCTGAGTGCAGATACGCTGCTGCGCCTTATCGTGCCCATCACCACGCTATCACCACGGCCGGTGCCAGGTGCAGCCCAGGCTGTTTTCTCCAGCCTGTCCTGGCCCCACCCGCCCCTGTGTAGCCCAGCTCCAAGATCAGATAAGGGCGCAGCTCCCCAGGAAGCCACGGGTCAGAGTCCACCGGCGAGCACTTGCCCTTTGGCAGCTTGAGCTAGGCCCTCCATTAGCACCGCACCGAATGGCACAACAGTGCCCAAGTGTCTGCAGGGCCTCTAGGTGCCTAAAGAGTCCTCATCCTACCACCTGGCACAGAGAAGTCAGAAAATTGGTCCAGGCAAGCCGGCTGCATAGGCCCTGCAGTTCGATGGCCACAGAGATAGCAGCATTAATGGACACTTTGGCTGTGACCAAGCTCCCATGCTGGCACTGCTGTCCTATGGCTCTAGTGACTAGGGTACAAGTGTCTGCCCCATGCACTCCCCAAGGCTCTGAGAGATGAGGTGGGGGCTTCTCCTGCAGCCATCAGGTAGGGCTAGGACTCTCAGACCAGGAGGTGTATGCAGGGGCCGGGAGTTCAATCCCCTGGCCTGCTGTGCTGGCCCCATCCTGCCCCTGAGTTGCATGAGACTGGGAGTATGGCTCATGCCCGTAATTCCAGGACTTAGGAGGCTGTAAACAGAAAAATCACTACAAGTCTGATCTATGCAGTGAGACCCTGTACACCGTGTCCTAAAATTAAACAGAAAAAAAAGACCAGGAGGTGTGAGGGTGTCGAACAGTGAGGCCCAACCTACCAGGACTCAGTCTGTCTGGAAACTTTGTCCATGCATGCCTCCCACCTGGCAGTTTACCTGAAGTCATCCTCACCCCTTTCAGGCCTCCCATAGTCCACTTGGTCCTCCTTGCCCTGGCTGTCCTTCAGCCTCTTCCTTTGCCCACTGTGTTTTGGCACAGATGACTGCAGGTCCTGGGGAATCTTAAGGTCACTGCCTGCCTCTCCTTTGTTCAGGGTCACTGCTTCTTGCCAGGC
>NDGM010321123.1:0-10650 GCA_002564305.1 Octomys mimax | reverse complement strand
GAGAGAGAGAGAGAGAGAGAGAGAGAGAGAGAGAGAGAGCTTTCATACTCCCCTTTGCCTGCTGGATCCCTCTGGACCCAGCCCAGTCCCGACTTGTGAGTGAGTCCTTCTTTCCTGCTCTCTGGACCCCTATAGACCCAGCCCAGGCCAGGTATAAAGGCCTGGTGTGAAACTGCAGCTGAAGTCCCTGCAGAGAGGCTAGGCGCCTGAATCACCACCCAGCTAATCCAGGAGCAGAACATCTTGCCAGAGGGGCTAAATCTGATATATCAATTTTATTGCTTTCAGAAATGCCTAGCAGAATATTAAAGCAATTCTGGGATGGAAATGGAAGCATGGCCTGGACTTCTGCATGTTCCTTTGCTCATTCCCGTTCAGCAGGGCTCCTTCACTCTGCTTCTAGGCTGTCATGAGCTGAGCAGTTTTGTTCCTCTATTTCCTTCCCTCATGGTATCAGTCTTGAAGCCAACTGATCCCAGGTGGAAACCATGAAGTGATTGAAACCTGTATTTCTTTAAGTTGTGTTTGAGCTTGTGTGGGTACCAATGGCTGCTTTTAGCCAGATTCAGAATGAGAATTGGGAGAAAAAGAAAAAAAAACAGAGCAAAAAGATTTGAGAAACTTAAATTGGCCCCAAAAGAACCATTTGTAAAGTTGTAACCAAACAGAGTGTGGCTGGCTGCTGGAGAGATTAGTGTCCCTAAAAGAAAACAATAACTGCATGGGGATGAAAAGAAAGACCCTTCGACGGTATCTTAGGAGTCAGCAACTCTCACACTGAAAGATCAAGAAGAATTCAGAAATAAAAACAAGCCCAACCAACAGGCTGACAAGCAAGGCTGTCAGCCAGTGGCCACCCAAGCCCTCTGGAGCTCTCATTTCATCACCGTGTGTCCACAGGCCAGACATAGAGCTACGGGGCTCACCATTTTTTTCTGCTGCATTTTGTCTTGCTTTGGTCATATTCTTTCCTATTCCCTCTCCCATTGTATATTAGGGATATGAAACTTGTTTTTTTCTGAATTTTCAGGGGTATGCAGCTCAGAGTTGACCTTGAATCTTGGAGGACTGAACTTGGAGCAATACTGGAACCACTGAGACTTTGGGGAATAATTGAGGGCAGTTCTGCTTGTGGGAGAGTTAGCTCACGTTAGGTAAAGTATGACCTCGTGGCACCTTGGTGAGGAAGTGTGGCTTACAGAGATGAGTTTGGGTGCCAAGTTGGTAAGGGATAAACTATGATGATTAGGCTGGACTGGCCCACTGGATTGGCTTTGGAAGCCACCTAGGGGACTGGTAAACACTTTCAAGGGTGTCTGGGTTGGCCAAGGAGAAGTGCATTTGGGTACTGCAGCTGATCCCTGGCCCCTTCCTTCCTGGGGCTGTTCTCTTTCTCTGCTTCCCAGTCAGCATGAACCGAGCATCTTGGCTGTGCCTTATCCTTCTGTCATGATGCTCCTGCCGCAGAGCCATACACTGCAGCCCGTGACACCATGAACAAAACAAACTCTTCCACCTTTAACTTGTGGACATTGTGTATTTGCAAACAAAAGCTGACCAATACAGGCTCCAAGGAAGTACTGGCTATGGCTTTCAACTCTGGCTTATAGCAATCATTTGCCCAACTTTGCAACACTGGATTATTGAAGAATTACCTATTCCTTCTCTTAATCTTTAATAAAATTAAATGTCTTCTAGTTTTTGTTAGCAAGCTTCAAATATCCATGCACATTTTGAGCCTGTATGCTTCTAAGTGGCTCTGAGGCACACTTTGCCATTGCTGTATTTTATTCAGTGATCAGGGTGAAGTTCATGCCTACATCATCTAAACAGTTCTACTCAATCTTGGAACTTAATGTGTGGTCTCTGAGCCACACATTAGCTGTTAGCTTCCCAGGAGCTTGCTATAAATGTGGAATTTCATACCATCCTCTATCTTCTAAATCAAAATTTGCACTTTAACAAGATCTCCAGTGGATACATATTCCAACTGCATTTGAAAAAAGAGGGCCGGTCTGATAGCTCACCAGAGCTATCAGCGCCTGCTTAGCCAGATTGCAGTGGCCAGGGTTTGATCGCTGCTGTGCAGTGCTAGCACCACCCCCAGAGCACACTGAGATGGTGATCAAGACTGGGCGTGGTGGTGCACACCTGTGATCGCACCGCTTAGGAGGCTGAAAACAGGAGAATCATTACAAGCCCAATCTACATAGTGAGACCCTGAACACCCTGTAGACCCTGCCCTAAGTACAGAAAAAGAAAAAACAGTGGATTTTTTTTTTCTCCCCGAATGCCTTCAGGGCACCTTTGGTTGGCTGGAGTGTTGTGGGGATCGAACCACAGCAACCTGATGCTGACAGCTTTGTGGAAGCAGCCACTTGAAGGACTGAGCCAGGGCGGGGCCCCCCTTTTTTTTTTTTTAAGAAAAGTTTAAGTTCATAGCAAAAGAAAGAGTGAGGTAGGGATTTTTCATACATCTAGTACTGCCACCTACACAATTGCTCCACTGTTAGCACCACTCACTGGACAGATGTTGCAGTGCATCACTGACAGATATCCTCATCACTGCCTCCTAACACCCCAAGTCCGTGTCACATCAGCATTCCTCTTGGTGTTGTATATTTTACAGACTTGGATGAATGCATATGACATCTGCCCACAGGCAGAGGACCCCACAGAACACTTTCACAAGGTGTTCTGAAAACTCCCTGTTAGCTCTACAATTGCACAGGGCGGGAACTTTCTGTAGTTTTCCACAGAAATCTCAATGACATAAGTAGTTGATTCTTTTGCAACAACATAAAGAAGCAACCTTCCATAAACAGGTAGTGTCTACAGTTTCCAGAGTTCTCACTGGGATAGATGTTGACCAGTAGTATGTGATCCTCATACCAGATAACTATTGGCTTGTTGTAGTCCCATCCCATTCATGCACAAAGGAAGACCTCTTCTGGCTGTGGATTTCCCATGTGAAAGTACAGGAACATCCTGTGTCAGTCCTGATACAGGGCACTGTTATCTAGGCCTCATGGTGCTGTGACACCCATGCTGTGCTGGCAGGGCAGGCCCCAGGATGACATCTGCCCAGCTTGCCAGGGATTGATCCCACCCATTGGGGTTGAGTCATATCTGGCTTGTGCTATCTGAACATAATTCAGATCTTGGGAAACAAAGGGATTGATTTCTAAGAACCATTGTGATACTGTAGATGAACTACAGTTGCTAATTTAAGTACTTACATCACTAATTATAATGTATAGCTATTGTTTTACTTTGTCCCTTGAGGCAGTACAGGGGGCCCTGGGGCATTTGTTGGCACACAGATTCCTGGACTGCATCTAAATAGTTTCTGGTTTCGTAGGTCTGGGCTGGATCCCCAGGGTGTGCACTTCAAATACGCTACAAGATGAAGATGCTGACAGTTCAGGGTCATCTTTTGAAACTTACTGTCCTAAGATAGATAGCAAAGGAGCAGGCTCTAGTGGTAGTAGGCATCAATCCCTACTCCCCCCACCAGCAAACTGATTTTTCTTATGCACATGTCTGTCCCCTGCTGTGGCTTGTCTTCTTGTCTCTATGCACGACTGAGAGCCACAGGTGGAGGTCAGGGCCTGAGGAATGATGCTGCAGTGACCTATCTTCTGTTTCAGAATTGTAAGACTTTCTTAGTATATGTGATGCCATGCAGCTAAAGATGTCAGGGCCAGTGCCAGCTGTGAGCCATATACACAGACTCAAGGTGGCTCCCAAAGCCTGGTCTGATGGTGGTTTGCATGGTTGTTCATTCATCTGGTTTATTGCCCCATCTGAACTCAGGTTATAGTGTAGGCTTGCAGTCCCACCATGTGGTCTTAAGAGTCAAGAGGAGGAGGATTTTCCAGGGTCAAGGGGTTCTCTCCTCCAGGAAAGATTCAGCATCTCAAGGGTGGCTATGCTATAAAAGCCAGTCTGGCTACGACTGTTGTTACCACCTTTCCAATGGGCAATGCCCATCCAGAATGGTGTGGGTAGACAGTGCCCCTTCAGTAATATAGGAGAGCTGTGAACACAGAGTCCTGTGGTTTCCTCAGACTGCTGTCACCAGGCTCTGAATGTCTGGGGACATCTGCTGTGTGTCCTCTTGAGCTCCTGCAGCAGGCACTGCTCAGCAGAGGGCCAGTGCATAGCGCTGACTACACCAGGCTGCTTAGTCTCAGCTTGGCCTCTACCTGAGCACTGTCCCCCACAGCCAGCTACCTGCATTTGTTCCCTAAGATTCAAACTTCCCGAATGTTTCCAGAGCTTTCATCAAGTCTTCAGATGCCTGACTTTCTCTACTCCCAGTGCTGGCTAAAATCAGAGCACCCTTGGCGAGGCTTGGAGCCCAATTCAAACCTGGCAGTTTTCATCTAGTAGCACTTATGCAATGGGCCAGGTCCTCTGGGTTGGATCAGTGATTTTGCTAAGCCATTGGAAGGCCAAGGGGCGGGGGCGGAAGCATCTTTCTAGGTAAGGGTATGGTGAGGATGGGCAAAGCTGGCATTAGGCCAAGCTTCTCAAACCATGCATCAAACTTCTGAGGTTAGACAAAATTGAAAACATATTTGGAGAAGTTAATTCCCCTTAATTTTGAAACCCATGTGTATTTCAAGGGAAATTTAATCCGTGTGTTTCTAATTCATTTACACTCAACTCATCAAAATGTGATTTTGAAAGAATTGTTTCATTTTTATATCCAGGAAATATTATGAATCCTTTTAACAAGATTCTTGAAAGCTTGAATAAAATGTCTTTGGATTATGAAATGGCATTTGGCTAGTACTAAGTGGGGTTTATAAGCAACGTTAGTGGAAGTAGTATAGTTCTAGAGCCCTGGGTTCAGTGCCTGGGCTCGGGGTGGTCCTGGGCTCAGGGCGGTCCTGTCCTGTGTTAGGCACTGTGAGTGAGCAGCAGGTGCCACCACCCAGGGGTGCTGACCCTGTCATTGTATTATCAGATCTACACTGGCCTGCAGCAGATGCTGAGCTGACCCTTAGCTTTAGTTTTCCTTACGGTTTCGCTAGTGCTTAAATGAAAGCTTTGACACTGTGGGTTGAGCTTAACAGAAGAGCTTGATCTCCCAAAGCCAGGGAAACTGTGGGAAAGAAGGAGAAAGGAAGTGGCCAATTCTTCATAATTAAATTAATTTGTAAAGAAACAGAGGATGGAATCAGTTATAATTTCACATACAATTTCTAGGAAGACAAATAAAAGCATTTGTATTAGGTAAAATTTTAGATTCAAAGATGGAAGAAATGTGGGGTTCTCTTTAATGCCTATGTTTCTAGAACATGACAGTTCTTATGAGATGCAAAATCAAAATGCATCTGCAGCTCTCGAGGTCCCTGTGTGGTGAGAGCAGAGTCTTTGCTTTTGAAAGTAAGAGAATAAAGCCTGCTCCGTTTTTGATTTATAAACTTCCTTTTCTGGGCAGCGTCCCTGGAGGGTAGGCACTGCCAAACAATAGCAGTTGAGTTAGTTGTCATGAGCAATTACCAGTGGCAGAGCCAGCCGCTGGGGATCACCTCCCATGGGCAACTCTGATTGGGGTGGACGGAGCCCCTTGGGAGAGGCCCTGTGAGCGTGTCCCAGAGCCCCTCAGCTGGGGAGAGGAGCAATGCTTCATCTGGAACCCAGGGAGATGAGGGGAGTCACAGGACTTGGCTACAGAAGCTAGGGCTGCCTGGGACCCTAGAATGGGTGGAGGAGATGACAGTTGGATCTGTCTTGGGCCACAGGGTGACAACTGAGATCTCTAAAAGGCCCATCTTCTCTGAACTTGCCTCCTGTCTTCTTCATTACAGATGCTCATTTGACTCCCCTCCCCTCTCCTCTCCTGGTGGTGGCAGTTTGTACTTAGAGGGGCAGCTCTTTCAGAAAGAAGTAGTGTTGCTTCACTGGGGGTCACTGACTGTGGCTATCAGGTCCTGGATCAACTCCTTCAGTATAAGCAGAAAGCACTGTTGGCTGTGTAGACTTTGTGCACATTGGGGCAGGGGCATCAGGCTGCACAGAGCCAGCCCAGAGGACCCTGCCTGGTGTCCCTCTATCTCAAGCTCTCTGGAACACCCAGGAACCTGAAAACAAGATCACTCCCATGAACCTTTTCCATTCACAAGTGTTCTTCTGACAGCTGCTGGGAAAGTTATCCATCTTGATTTATGGGCTCACTTTCAGACAGGGTCACGTATTACTGAGATCACTTAGTGAGAATTTAGCAGTTCCAGTAGAAATAGATACAAAGAAAATCTGATCTTGAGATTTTTTTAAGGTTAAATTTCTCTCCCACAGACATCTTTCCTTGTATCCTGTTTTTCCCCTCTGGTATAGAAGGGTTTGAGTCATAAGTGTCCTTTCTATTTTATGTACAGAATGATTAGGATTTCAAATGGCCATAGAAGTATTGTCTTTGCTACTTTTCTTATAGCTGAGGTGAAATACCCAACAACCACAGTTAGAGGAAGAAAGGTTTATTGAGCTCACAGTGCCTAGAGGTTTCAGTCCACATTCAGCTGGCTCCAAGGCAAGGTGGCACAGCAGAAAGGCATCTCTGAGGACAGACAGTTAATGGCAGGCTGAAGACAAGGAAGTGAAGCAGCAGCAGCAGCAGCAGCGGGTGACCAGCGGCAGCTACGGCAGCCTTCTTCCTGTCCCTCATATTCCATCCAGGGGTGGGAAATCCTCACTCTCAGAGTAACCCTTTCCATCATCCACACCCAGAATTGTGCCAAACCAGTCAGTGCATTAACATTGCAATCCCACACCACCCTCAGTCCCAGCATTACAGCCTCAACCCCAGCACTACGCACTCTAGATCTAGCCGCCTCTGCAAAGCCCCCTAGGAACACAGACCCATCAGTAACAAGCACGTACAAGCACGTACCTTCTGAAGTGAGTGGGCATGGTGGCTGACACTGGGAATCTCTGTAAACCCAGGGCAGGGTCTGGAGTCCAGCAGGTGCCCCAGCTGCTGGAACCCCTTTGGGCCCTAAGGATCTACACTGTGGGAACCTGGGCTTTGTCTGGGATCATATTTCATATTATGAGATGATGGTTTTGAGAGTAATTCTGTGTTAATGATTTGCTACTCAATTCAGACTCCAAAATACCTTAATTTCAAATTCACGTTTAACCATAAGCATATGGACTCCTTCTTATTGAACATGAGAAAGGAATGAGAATATGATCATAGGTTTGTATTTTTGGAACATGCTCTGGTGGCCATTACAATCAGAATAATTTCTGAATCTATTTTTTTTTGTGTGTGTGTGCATCTGTTTCTGAGGAATTGATTGGATGTAATAAAATGCCCTTGTAGATCTTTGTTTTATTTATATCTGATTACCTTGTTGGGGCTGAGAATGTGATTTCCATTCCCTTCACCGCCAGCTGTGCAAGCGTGCTCTGCAGAGTGTGGCTTTCATCCTGGGTCTGGCCCCTGCTCAGGGGTTCTTGGCATGTGGCTGGTTGCCATGGACCCCAGAAGGGTACAGAGGTGAGCAGAGAGGAGCTGCCCCTGCCTGTGCTGCTCAGTCCATGAGGAGACCACAGGACAGGCGTGACTGTCACTGAGTGCATGTCCTCAGTGGAGGGCAGGGCCAGCCTGCCTCTGCCAGGCCTGCCTCTGAGTGCTGCCTTGGTGGCTGTCTTGTCCTCACCCCTCCCAGGCCTCTTTTGTCTTCTTCCCAGTGCTGGGCCTCCAGTAAGACCTCTGGCACTGGGGCATCAAACTGGACTCTTGATTCTTATCTGGTGGTGGTGCCTGAAATCCAAGCCTTCATCTGTATCCTCCTCCTTCATCTGCCCCAGCATTTCCTGCTCTCATTTCTATTTGGGGAGTGCCAAGCATGTGTTAGATTATGCAATGGTGACAGCCATGGCCACTGATCAGCACCCGTGGGATGGGCCCTGGTCTGCAGCCTGGGTCTAGTCTTCGGGGTTCTCATCCGGTGGCTCAGGGCGTGGCTGATGGGGCTATGCTTGTCAGGGAGCAGCTACAACAGGACCACAGAGTTCTCGATGCTCATGGTATGCACTGTTTGGCCCTTTGCAGAAAAGCTGGGCCAATTCCAATGTAAAGTGTCAGAGCCAGCCTCCTTGCATAGTGCAGCTGAGCTTGAGGGACCCTCGAGCTCTTCTGTGCACCCCTTGTGTCCCTCTTCCAGTGTTGGTCCACAGAGCCCCCTCCTCTTTCCTGGAATGCTGACTTTTGCCTAGCTTTGCCTGCAGCACTCCATGTGCCTCCCTGGAGGAAGCAGGATGTCTTTTTTGGCTCAGTGCACCCTTTGGGTATCACCTCCTAGGTGCATTTTCCACCTTGCCCTGGGCTGGCTGTGGTGCAGCCCACTTCCTGTTAAAGAAGACCCATTGATTTGTCTGAAGTCATCTGGGCATGAACAAGGAACAGCTCTGGTCCTCCAAATCCTTCTCATATGGAGAAGACCTATAACCCATAGGAGATGAATGGGTGCGATAAAAATTAACTGATCCTGAAACAAAAATATTATCTGTCCTAGTCACTTTCTTCACTGCTGAGACACAACACCCAACACCCGCAAATTAAAGGAGAGGTTTGTGTGACTCAGTGTGCAGAGGGTTCAGTCCGTGGTCAGCAGACTCCAAGGCATCACAGCCTCGCTATGGAGAAGCTGTTTGTGTGCAGTGGTTGAGAGAGTAAAGGAGGATCCAGGAAGAGGTGGGGGAGGGCACAATTCAGGGGGTGTCTGGATGGGTCACGGAGGTGTGGCTTCGGAGCTATGAGTGGTTCCTGCCCCTTCCCCTGAAGCTCTGTTTCTCTGCTCTGCTTCCTGGCCACCATGAATTAAGCAGCTTTACTCCACCACACCCTTCTGCTGTGATGGCCCTGCTGTGGAGTGGCTGACGATGGTCAGAAACCCCAGGCAAATTAAAGGTCTCTTCTTTTAAGGCGTGGCTGTTGTATATTCTGTCTCAGCAATGAGGATGCTAACAGAGTATCTGAAAGCAGAGATGTAAAATATGTGAAACAAAGCTCAAAGCCAGGCTACATCAGCACATCCACCATCCTCTCCATACTCACAAGGGCTTGTGGACAGAAATGTGCACACGTATGCAGCCGCAAACAACACCGTTAACCTGCCTTGGTTGGACTGATGCTCACGAATAGTCCAACCAACAACAGCAACACACTCCTCACACCTCTGAGGAAGTTACCAAGCCAGGCCCCACTCTGGGATGGAAAGCAAGTCCTAATACATTTGACAAGTTTTAAGCCATGTGGAGTTATCTTCTGCCACCCCAATGGAGTTACGCCCCAAATTGGCAAGATAAGGATATAAGGAAAACATCCAGTCCCTTGGAAATGAAGCGACACACTTCTACATTCACCATGTGCTAAGGAAGACGTTCCAGGACAAACATTTAACAGTGTTTGAACTGACTGAACAACAATGAACATCAGAATTTGCAAGAGGCTGTCAAATCAGTGCTCAGAGTGGGACTTGTAACATTCAACGCTTACATTAGGAAAAAAGGTCCAGGTTCTTCCTTAAGTAGAGGAAAGGAAAAAAAAAAATCCAACCCTAGAATGAAATTGGAAGGAACAAGCTTTGGAGAAAATCAATGAAAACAAAGGCTGGGTTTTTAAAAATACTAGTGAATGGATCAACTTCTAGCAAGACCAACAAAGCCAGTAAGGAGAAACATCAACTTAGCAACACCAGGAATGGGGGGGAGGCTGTTGGAGAGAATGCCGACAGTAGACCGTGTGGGGTTCCTCAGTATGATACAACTCTCGGCACATGAGTTGCACAGCTTAGAACAGGGCATGCTGCATGGATGGCACAGATGTCCTCTCTCCTCCCACTCCCACTTCCAGGCATAGATGGGTGGCACACCTGCCTCTACTTGGGTGCTCTTAGCTCCAGGTTGATCAGAGCTTTGTTTCTATCTGGAGGTGACAATTGCTGGCCTTGGGTCATGAGATGAAGGTGAAGCAGGGCCAGGGAGACAAAGTGAAGTATTTTTGTTGGGACTTTGGTACAGCACACTCCCATGCTGCTACCCAAACTGGGTCAATTTCGAGAATCAAAGAAGCCAGCTGTAATAAATGTATTTGGGAGAAGGGTGTCCAAAAGGAACACCCCAGGAAGATGGGGCACATGGCTATTGCAATTCTGGACCACACAGTGGAATGAGTGGAGAAGATGGCTATTATGGCTTGTATCTAGATGTCCACCCCAAAGCCTCATGAAGTCATGGGGCAGCTTCTAGAGCTTGTGGTTAATTCATGATCCAAGGGTGGGATTATGCATGTCAGTGCCACATCAGCCCTGGGGTGGGTAATCTGCGTACAATATAAGGAAGGGAAAAAAACTTGCTAGAAGCCACAGCTGCTGTCCTCCTTCCTTTGTTCTTTTTTGTTTTCTGCCAACATGAATAGCTGCCCTCTGCCATGTGCCACTCTGCCTTGAACCCAGCTAAGTATGGACTGAAACCTCCACTAACTGTGAGTTAAATAAATCTTTCCTTCCTTTTTTTTTTTTTTTTTTTTTTTAGTATTTTAGTATAGGGTCTACAGGGTCCACTATGTAAACATTTATTTATTTATTTAGAGAGACAGAGAGAGAGAGAGAGAGGGGAGAGAGAGAGAGA
>NDGM010321005.1:0-13533 GCA_002564305.1 Octomys mimax | reverse complement strand
CTGTGCTTTGCTAAGCTTATTTTAAGTAGGTGCTTTAGACCACTGAGCCATCTCACCAGCCCTTTTTCTAAAAATTTTATTTATATGTTATCTTATAACAAGAAACAAAACATAAGCAAAAAGCAGGAAAACACCATAGGCTATTTCAATAGTATCATAATACACAATGCAACTAGCTAATGGAAAACTACACAAATAAGAATATTCTTAGTAATAACATTTATATAAATTTTACTATTTTCCAATAATTATTGTATGAAGATTTATATAAATCAATTATAGTTTATGTATATATTCATATACTTAATACTCAAAAAATCTATGAGGCCCTCTTTCTGTACATACATATGTGAGTTTGTATGTATTAGATAAAGAGCAAAATGGAACATAGATAAATGGTACATTGAGAGCAGTTCAAGTAATTCCCCAAGCTGCCTATTTTGTTGTTTCAAAACTATTTTAATATATATGTTAATTTGTTTCAATTTTACTACTAGTTTCCCTTAGTTCATTGAAAAAGAAAGTATTGTGTTATTGTCTGTTTCTTAGAATCGTTTTCTTCAGTCTGGGCCTTGCATTCTAAGCAACAGCTTGTGGGAAAATGATGAGTGGTGAATGCTCTATGGCTTTTTTCTCATCAAGTTGTTACAATATTTTGGCTTATTTTTTCATAAAAGGCGTGAGTTATGCATTATAATTGTATTTATTCTACAGTTAAAGAAATTACTGAAGACCAGGTGACTTTTTCAATTTGTAAGTTACGTAGTGAGAGTGTGACCCTAAAAATCACGATCCCATTTACTGCTTAATTGAACTGTTGGAGCATTTTAGTTTTCTAAAACAAAACAAACCAACTGGGGGCAAATTATTTTGAAACTTTGCTTCCTTGGAATTCCATTGTACAGTTTCTAATTATTAGTGAATGATTCTGCACACGTTATTTCTTGTGGAGATTAGCCACTGGAACAAAAGCAACCAAATATTGAGTAAACATTGAAAAAGACAGCTATATTCCTGATAGCATTCACAAGGAAACCAGCAGAATACATAATTCCTAAAATCTATGTAAACTAATAAGAAGTTTTCTGAATTGGAGCTATAGTAGTCTAGGTGGTATCAATAGTCTAGGTGCTTATACTAGCTATTTTATTTCTTGTTATCATTGTAGGCTTAGAAACTATTATCTTCACTTTACAGTGGAGAAATTAATGATGAAAATGAATATGTTGTTTTTGCTTTCTGTTTTCTTAAAAACTGTACAGCAACATTTATTGTTTCATCCTGGAATAAATTTGTTTACCCAAAAGGCAAAAAGTAAAATTTCCATCTGGAACACTATTGCAACTGTGTGTGTGTGTGTGTGTGTGTGTGTGTGTGTACCAGGAAGCTAAAGCAGCACCTGTCACTTACTAGGCAGGCAGGTTCTGAGCTACGGAGCTCTATCCCTGGCCCTGCAACTTTCATAGGAAATAATGAAGTCTCAAATAATATGTCAATAGAATTTTGAAAAAAATAAGGTTATTCGCCTCGAAGTCTTTCTGCGCTGGAATAGGTTTCAAATGTAATGCAACTTTTGAAAACCAACTAAGAAGATAAAAATGAGCTATAGATTTGATCTTATCCAAAAGGCTGAGGAACAATATAAAAAAAAAAGCTATTGACAAAGAAACATAGAAAAGTAAAACATAAATAGCTACTTTCTTTCCATTATGCCAGAACAGGGTAGTGCTTTGTAAAATTAAATGTGAATAAAATAAAGACAAAATTAAACTTTTCTAACTACAGGCACAATTAACCTGTGAGAATTTCTCATATTGAATGGTGATGAAGCAGATAGCTTAGTGAAATTGAGAACATATCTGATTTGCTACAATGGGATCTTCAGTTAGAGTGAATCATACTCCATATTGCCCCTCCTCAGTCAGGGCACATATGATCAGCGGAAAGGGTCACTCAATTGCATTTTGCTTAGTTTTTCTCTAAAGCCATAAGAGATGTAATTAAAGAACTTGATAATCCCAAATATTTCTTACATCTTCATATGAGGAAATGTAGGGGGATTTCTCAGTAAGATGCGAGTGCATAGCTCTTTGTCTCTGACATACTCCTTCCTAACATTTTCTCCATTTCCATACCTCCTTGGTTTTGAAACGGAACAAAGCATTTGCACTAATTCTTTGTAAAACAGATGTATGAGGCTGTCTGCGTGATGTTAGTAGTTTTGGGTGTGATTTACAAAATGACAAAAAAAGGAGGGCAGTTTCGGCAAAAGCTCATCATAGGAACAATGTAGTCTTGACGGCTTCCTCCCCTTGAGGTCATGTGGTGGGGATATTTATCTTATTTCTACTGCTCCTTAATTAAATATCTTATCATAAATGCTTTCACTTTGAAGTGTTAGAGTTTCCCCTTTTGTAAAATAAAAGATTAGAATCAGATGAACTCACAAAAATTGAGGTCTGTACTTGAACTTTGATTTATCATTTTCTGTATTTTCTAGAAGACTGCAATAGGCTATTTTTAAATAAATCTAAAATATACATGAGTGTTGTAGCCATTTGAGTCATGGTTCTCGCAGTTCTAGGATAAAAGCCTCTTCTAAACTTTCAAATATGCGCTTCTGGTGGATCTGTTCATCTCCTATTAAGAGGTCATTCTTGGGCCGAAGAGATAGCTCAGTAGAATAAGCACCTGCCTGGCAAGAGCAGGGTCCTGAGTTAAATCCTCAGTACAAAAAAAAGTCATTCTTATTACCATAATTATTTACATTACATATTTCAACCTGGAATAGCTATCACAGTATTAAAATTTTCTTCAAAATGGCCCATATTACCATATGTTTCTCTTACATGTACCCTCTCCCTACATCAGTTACCTTTTCCTGCTTGTCTTCAGCCACTATTGCAGTTATGATATCGCAATATTGAGTTAAAACATAGTCATTAATTTGTAAGCTTTTGTGCTTATGACACAAATGAATGTGAAGACAAGAGTCTCCATCATTCCTATAAGAGGGCATTGGAAATAAAGTTTAAAAATATTTGGTAATAATAATAGTTGCAAAAATCATATCATAAACGTGCATGTATCACAATCTATAATTTTTACAAATGAAGTTTTTATTCAGTAGCATTGTACACTTAGTTTATTTCTTATTTGTTCTGTTTTACAGATTTGGATAACGTGGAAGGCATTGCTGTAGACTGGATTGGCAATAATCTTTACTGGACAAATGATGGCCATAGGAAAACCATTAATGTGGCCAGGCTGGAAAAAGCTTCTCAGAGTCGAAAGACTCTCCTAGAGGGAGGAATGTCCCATCCTAGAGGAATTGTGGTGGACCCAGTTAGTGGGTATGTAGTATCACATCAGTTTCACTAAAGGAAAATGATAATAAATGTGTTTTCATATTTAGTAGTGCAAATGTTATCTATATTTATATTCACAGCGGAATTCACACGTGACAAGTCTGAGTCAGAAGTTGTCTGTTTCATGTTAGCCTGTATTTAGGTAATAGATTGAATGAAAATGTCAGAAAAGATTGAAATGAAATAAATTATTCATACAAAAGATATGTTATTGATTTATTTAGACAAAAATTATAATTTGTGTTTTAGACAGTATGACACCAAGATAATTAATAAATTCAATCAGGAAATTCATCAATCAAATTTTTAAATAGTCTCTGAAACTTATTAGATTCAAAAATTACTTTTGCAGGCAAACTATGGAGTAGGCATTTGATTAAATGAATTACTCTATATCTCTTGATAATCTCCATAATAATCCTTTGAATTAATCAATGTTCCCCTGCCCCTTCTTTTGTAAAGAGAAAACTGATCATTGAGCTCTCAAATGTTGTTCAATATCTAGTAGATTGTGTAAATCTTTAAGTAGAATTTTTCCAAAACTTTATTCTTTGCAACTTTCCTGCACTGCCCTTAATAAATCTACAATCACGATTTTAGCTCCCAACAGTTTCCATACTGAGACATCATCTTATGGCATGAGCTACTTGCTTAAGATAAAATGTTTTGTGCAATTCTTGGTAACATATTTTCCTTTGATTTTTTTAAATACAGACATATACCTATGCCAATATCAAATAAACGAGAAATTCTTGACAGAGTTTCAAAATTAAATGAGTACATTGTATGTATTTTATGTATGTGTGTGTGCTATGTATGTTTTCCTTTCATGCTTATATATTATTGTTTTCACAATGATGGATATTCTTTACACATTAATGCTTGTATCTGTAAATATTTAAATGAGTAGGCAGCGTGTAAATCCTTCATAAGCTGAAATTATTGAAGTGTGTTTCCTAGATTTAATAGGTTCGAATACAACCAAGTACTTCTTCCTATGCATGGGATGAAGTTATTGCACGTGCTTTAGTGGAATATACTTACAACAAAGTAATTTCAGAGATTTTTGTGCAAACTCCACAATTATCTGTTCTCCTAGACTTGTACCAAGCTATATATTTGACCTTTACCTCAAAGCAATCTTAGTTTTCATTTTTAAAATACTCATTCTATATTATTCAAATATACTCAATGTAGTGACTCAAATATGTATTAAAAATAGCATTTTCCTCTTTAGTACTTCATTATAGAAAAATGTTTTCTAATAGAGTTAAAAACTTTATGTGGCCCTCAAAAAATGTTGTGCTTTATGGCATAAATATAGGTTCTTTTGTTATTATAGAATTCCATAAAATCTTATTATTAAATTCAATAATTCCTGTTAGCGTCACCCTCACAGGCCTCAAACTTTTGTTTGAAACTAACAACCATTCTTTGTTCGCTCTGTTGTAGATAATTCGGATTGACAGAAAATTTTTCCTTTTCTTGAAGGCAGTGTCTGCATCCCTGTAAATTTGTTTACGAGATGGGTCTACATTTGCTTTGATGCTACAAAGAATGACTTACGTTTATCCTGTCAGCACCCCTTTTCAGATCAATGAGGCTCTTAAGCACCAATTTGACTAGCAACAACAACCTACACACATTTCCTTGATAATAATGCTATCCCCAGGTCTCTGTGCTAGCTATACAGTGGTTAACAAAACAAGCAGAGATTTAACCCTCTGGTGACAACTGAAGAATGAGGTGCGAGGGAGTAATAGCAATAAATAATTAACAAATGTGCAATAAAAATAATACAGAGTAAAATGTCAATATATCAAAGGGTTAGAAGACAATAATCATGTTCATAAGATGGCGATAAATCGGTGGAAACTTATTTAAAATGTTCCTTGAGGCCACTTCTCAAAGGAGGCATCATTTAAGTTAAGTCCATCATCGAAAAAGAACCATCTATGGACAGTGGGACAAAGTGTTTTTTGAAAGAAATGGTGCATGTTAAGATCTGAAATGGGCAAAGCCTTCGAAGATGGGGGAACTGAAATGAAGATAGGGGAGAGGGGACGTGGGCAGTAAGGAAAAAATGACTGAAAATTACATTGTAAGAGAGATCGTGACCCTGCTTGCAAAATGAGAACTTGGTATTTTCCCTTCTATTCAAAAGTAAAAATAAAGAAATTGTATAATCAATTTGCATTTTTAGGGATCAGGGGGATGGCTCAGTAGAATAAGCACTTCCCTGGCAAACACAAGGGCCTGTGTTCAATCCCTGGTTCTGCCAAAAATAAATAAATAAATAAATAAATAAGTTGCATTGTTAGAAGACTAATTTTACTTATCTGAAGAAAATAGATATTAAAAATAGAAAGTAGAAGTTAAAACATGATAAATTGTTCATATATTTATTGGAAAACTATTTAATAATAAATTAAAAAATTAAACTTTAATAAAGAAAAAAGAGGCAAAGAGGAGCTTTGCTTTGGAAAAGTCCATCCAGGATGGTGTTACTCTAAATATTTTTCAAAGAAATCTTCACATATCTCCATTGTCTTTACTCTAACAAAATCTTCTGTTTGTAGCAACACAAAATACAGAATCACTGATTTTCTAGAATTTATTTCCTTCTTAAAATATATGAGTAACCACCATGCAGTGGTGGCGAAGCTACATGGCCTGTGAGCCACAACAGGTTGTTTCTTATTGAGAGAACCAAAAGTTTCATCATCACAGCCATAGATCAATATGCAGAGGTAGGCTATAATCAAATGCAAGGAAGTGATAATATCGTGGGCATAGCAGACATACAAAATACTAAACTGCAAAATAAAGTGTAACGACATACAGGGGAATGGGCATATGACGAAACATTAAAGGTAAATGTTACAACATGGAGAATTTTTCAGCATTGTTCTGAGATGTTGGGATTTATTTAGGGGATCTTATATTTGAAATATTTAGAAGATGAAGGTCATGTTTTAAAATTGCTCTTTAGAGCTGGTCATGGTAGCACATGCCTGTACTCCCAGAACTTGGAAGGCTGAGGTAGGAAGATTACCTTGAATTCAAGGCCAACCTGGGATACATAGTGAGTACAACATGAGTCTAAACTACATTGTGAGAACCCGTCTCAAAAACAAAAACAAAAGAAGTAAAATATATTCATGTTTAGGAAACATCTGAGGACAATAAAACAACTGCATGAGGAACACAGTAGATTTGAAGAAGGTTGCCTTCAGCTGGGCCGTGTGACCCATAATGTTTGTAATTTGAACACAAAAATGGTTACTAAAGCAGGACACACAGAAAAAAGAAGGAAGGCACATCCCCACCCCTGCAGAAATGCAGGTAACACTAAAGGGGAGTAGATTATCATGGTGCTGCTCCTCATGGTGATAACTACAAATAAACTCATTCCTTTCCAATAATTTTATATTTCACAATGCATATCAGTAAGAGAGAAACATGTATCTCATTTCTAACTTCTAAAAATATAATACATGTGAAATGTATCCAAAGCTGAATGACCACCACCTTCCAAGTAGAATCCTTCCATATCCTTATAACAATTAATAATATCACATCTCTCATGAATGCAGCTAGCATATTATCAACCAAGTCAGGTTATTTAAAGAGAAACAAATTTACTTTATTTCTCTAGTGGTGAAGCTGTTAAAGACGTAAGTATTTCTAATATTGAACAGCCTTGGAAGTAATACTTCCAAGTAATACAGATTCACTTGGAAGCATGATTAGTATCTAAAAAGTAAAGTTTGGAATTTTATTTTAAGCATATAGAATAATTCCATCCGTGAATTATTACAATTTTAATTGAAATCATCAGTTATACCATATCATTCAGGTATAAATGTAATAAATACTATTGAACATAGTAAAACATACTGGAAAAAAGGAAAGAATTTCTTTTGATTCTTATCCCCAGATATCATCAGAAATTCAGGACAAATTCCATCAAGAAATTGTTTTTAATATGGTCTTGAAAATAGAGGTAGAATATTTCTTGTTATACTATCAGAAAGCCAGATTAACATAATTATTTCATAAATATCCAAAGTGTCACATAAAAAATTTATATTACATACACCTTATTTGTGTTTAAGAATGATTATCTCTTGGTATTGCCTTTAAAGTTGTCACAGTGAAATTCTTGGTCTGTGTGATGCTGGGGACTGAACCCGTGGTCTTCAGAGCAAGCTGTAATGCAGTCTTTTTACTTTTATGATACAGAGTTTTGCTAAGTTCCTAAATTGCTGTGGTTAAGCTTGAATTTGTAATCCTTCACACTGAGCTACTGGAGTAATTAATGGGGTTGTGGGCATGTACCAACACCACAAGCTAACTTTTAAGCAAATAATTAAATGAGAGGTGATCACATCCATACATCTGATTGTTAAAAGGCTGGCATCACTTATTCATACAAAAATAACATTTTTGAATAAAATAGTCATATGTAACACATCAGCTCACAAAAAATTTTTCAGACAATAAAATAGTATACAATGTGATTAAAATGCCCAGAGTTTCCTGTACATATGTATATGCGTGTGTGCACATGATTATGTGGATTAGATTAGAAAGGCACATAAAAAATGAGTGTTGCTACGGTCAAAGGAAAAACTTCAGGGAAAGATTATTGCAATCTCAGCAAGTTATTAGTTAGCAAAAAAATAAGATGATTTGAGGGAAATATCAGTAGAAATGAAGATGCTTATTTCCTTTTTTCCATAGTCGATTTGTAAAAATGAAATCATATACAGTAATATCTAATAAGAAAAGAGCATAAATGAGAGGTCTCTCTTATTTCCTATGCTGTCCTCCAAATAAAACTTAAATAAAGAAATGCAACGTAGGAAGTGGACATATTTCCATGTTTCTCAGTTTAACTAAATAAATTCCTCTCTATATATACTGTTGGCTCTGAAAATCTTATTAACATAGTTATAAACTGTTAATAGAACTTAAAAACAAAAAACAATATAACTGGTATAAAGTAATGAATGACATATTATGAATTACTTGCTTTCACAAATCTCCCTGTGTAGAAGGCAGTAGGATTCTTAGACATAGAAACAGACTTTGCCCAAATTACCTCAGAAATTCATTATGGTTCACAAAATGTGGCAGGCAAGAAATCTAGTGGAAGTATTTCTAGATCCAGCCAACTTGCAAAAGCTTTGGAGCTCTATAAAGTTGGGTTCAAAGTGATTGAATTAAAACTTCCATTTAATTAATCATGCAGGAACTTTCACACGACCCTCAAACAAAACATGTGGTGGGTTTTGACCTTATTCACGAGGGAATTGGAACATTAGCTCAAGGGCCCCTCTCCAACTGTTACACAAAAGATTTGTTTATAAAGCAGATCCCTTTGTTTGTGATAGAAATGAAAGCTCAAAATCTCAAAGTCAGTCAACCTGCTGTTATTAAACTTGCTTGCAGCTAAATCATGTCTTGTGGGCTTGGGGTAATAATATGCAGCATAAAACATAGATGATTTGCATTGGCAAGACAAATTGGACCTGACCAATCAAGCCCAGAACTACTGTACTCTTTAGAACAAAAGTGATCCTAGTTCCTGGCTTCAGAATAATTCTTGTAACATTAAATAATGTCCAAAGTAGATCATTAACTATGTCATGGATTCTCATGTCATTCAGTCTGCCTTTAATTGATTCTATAGTTTGAGGGTGTATTTTGTGAAGCACAGAAGATTTAAAACATAGTAATGTTGCAAAAAAATCATTTCCCAGACTAGATGCTAGCCTCAAAGATAATAGGTGTTTGTCCCTTACTATCAGTTCAATCAATGCTTGCAGCAGTAATGAGGTTTTCCATAAGGAGTCAAAATAAAGTAAGTAGAGCCGATCGTTGCCTTTCTTAGAAGTTCACAGCTCTCCTTCCCTAGACAGATAAGCATGCAGATAGTATGCACAGATTTTATGAAGTGTGTCTCTCTAGATGGTGGCTGGTTGAAATAATGCGCAGGCACTTTCACTTTTGATGTCTCAGCTGGATGTACTGGACAGACTGGGAGGAAGACGAAATAGACGCCAGTGTGGGAAGGATCGAGAAGGCTTGGATGGATGGCTTCAATCGGCAGATTTTTGTGACTTCGAAAATGCTGTGGCCGAATGGTTTAACACTGGACTTCCAGGCCAGCACGCTGTATTGGTGTGACGCCTATTATGATCATATTGAAAAAGTGTTCCTGAATGGCACGCACAGGAAGGTAAAGACAAATGCTGCTGTTTTGAAGCTACATGCTTCTTCTTTCACAGAGCCTTGTTATGTTGTGTTAAAAATACTTTCAAGTTTATTTTTACCCCTCTGAGGTCGCTGCCAATAGTCTCTGCGGGGTGGCTAAAGAAGGCTGAGCACTGGGGAGTGCGGCTGGCACAGGCCTCCTGGAGCCAGGTCCAGGGCGCTGTACTATGCCTGGCTTTGTGTGATTTATAAAAGGAGTTCTCAGGAGATCAGAGCTGTTTTAAAATGCAATTTTTCTACAATGTTGATGAAATTTCTGTGACCAAATGATGCAACTCTATTCAATCTCCATTTTAATGGATAAAGTTTAATGGACGCATTATGAAAATAATGATATTGAATCTTTTTGAATAAAAACTTTGTTATATGGAAATTAAAATACATAGTGGGACTAAATAACTTCAGGTCTATTTGTATGATTGGATGTCAACTACATCCAAACACTTTTGCAAGAATATTGTGAAATGATTTTTATATTTAGGGGTGAAAATTGAAGATATGCAGTTGTTTGTAAGACAAAGGTGTTGCTGAGGAAACATTACCTCTTCATTGTTTCCTTTTAAATTACCTAGCCACACCTACCCAACCTCACCTCTCCTTCCTAAGCTCTCCTACCTAACCTCCAATACCTAATTACACACACCTAACCGCTCCTACCTAACTACTCCTACTGAGCCTCTCATACCCAATTTCAACTGTTAGTTGAGTAATGGAGAATGTAATGTTAGAAATTATCCAAATGCTTCCTTAGCGTTACAATTTCCTTTTAGAGAATCGTACTGCACAACTGACTAAACCTACTCATTATGTACTTTCTGAAGAAATAAATAACACTTTAATCACTTGAAATTATTTCAGTCATTGGTTCATTGGTTCTTTTTTTAAAATGCTGCATATGTTTTCTCCTGCATAAGAAAAACTGGTTGGCATCTAACCAAATGTCACATAATTAAGAAATGTAAAAGCCATGTATTTACATGTCAATGTAAAAACAAATGTTTAGTGTTCTTTTCAAGATGGTGTTGTACATATAATAGACATTTAGCTTACACGAATGTGAAAAAAAATGAGAAATTGTCTCAATTATATAAAGTCTGATAATTTGGTACAGATAATTTATGAAAAAAGCAAAATATGAATTTGTGAACTTTAAATTATATACATAACTTAATCTATTTTCTAACCATTTGTGCAAAAATACTTCATATTGTATTAAATATTATTTTTATGAATGATGGAGGCTGAAAAAATATTATCTTTTTGAGGTTCTGTTTATCATCTTCTACAATTCTACATTTGATGCACGACTTGGAAATTCATTACATGATTACTCCATTTAAAGCACCACAAAGTATAACTGCAATCTGAATTAACATATTAAGAAAAAGATTTGAAGTTTGTTAATCAGCCTTACCTATATATGAATAATAAACATTACTTTCTTCAGAATTAAAATCCTCAGTCTTTTGTCAGTCTAGGCTTCTTGAATTTTCATTAGCCTAGTGAATGTACAAGAATCTTTCTAATTCTCATTCTAAACATTCTTTTGTACTAATATTGTTCAGACAAGATATCATGTTTGCATCTTGTCCTCTGAATAACTACAATGAAGACAACAATATGCAGTGTATTATAACTGTCTTACTAACCTGTTTTGAAACTGTTTCATTGATATTTTATCTTTTTTTCACATTAAAATGAATAAAAAATTTAAAACAAATATTAAAAAATTTTCTCCCTTGCCCATTGTTAGGCCACATCGCCATGTAGAATCAATTTGTAGCTAAAGATATGGGATACTGCAATATGAGAATGGATGAAGGATAGTCAAAATAAATTTAATATTTATGTTTTTGAACATACTTTGAAATGTACATGGTCATTCTAATCACATGCCATAAAAACAAAAATTTGCTCATGCTGGGCAATGTAATTTTGAAATCTATAGGAGGAAAATTTGAGTTAAAGTGTTAGACTATTTATTATCTGCTATGCATGTGTGAACATTATTTTCTCACAAAATTTATTTATGTTTGTAGAGCACACCTCTAGTTTTTCATAATGTGTTCTTTATTGTACAGGTTGTTTATAGTGGAAAAGAGCTGAACCACCCCTTTGGCTTGTCACATCATGGAAATTATGTGTTCTGGACTGATTACATGAATGGCTCCATTTTTCAACTGGACTTGACAGTGAATGAGGTGACACTACTGAGGCATGAAAGACCACCCTTATTTGGGCTTCAGATTTATGATCCACGAAAACAACAAGGTATTGAAAATAAAAGAAGGTTTTCTCAATATATACTTCACAGTAATTATGGGAAGACTTTACTGTGACCATGTTGCAGGTGCATTGTCATAAGAGGTGTCAGCTAATGCTGAATTCAATCAATCCTGAGATTTTTGTCAGCATAAAGGTGTACTTCTTATTGTTCTAAATAGCCTGATTAAATAACCCCAGGATTCCATTTGAATAAAGCTATCATTCTTTCCATCCTTCACTTTTCATGTCTTTTTAATGAACAATGCTCCTAAATATATAGAATTTCACAAATATGTTTGTAAAAGATACTCTGATCAATGGAAAAGAAATTCTTAGTTTTTAGAAAGACTTGAAACATTAAAAATGTGTCACATAAGGAGTGTATCACATTATTTTAAAATATAAGTACATTCATCTGATTGGTTTCCATAGAATTATAATTTTTTATGTAGAATATATAATTATTTTAGATTATCCAAACATGTAATAATCTATTAAAAATTAATGTCCTGTTAGCATTAGAAAATGTTCTTATGTCTTATCAATATTTATTATGAAACAAAAGTTGGGGTGATTCCTACTTTGAACACTAAGAGATTAATTCAGTAAACTATGTGCCAGAGTTTGTGGTGGTTCTAAATAGTCACTATTACGTTTTACATTTTATGGAGATAAATTAATAGAAATTTTGTGAGCATACATTCTAATAAATTTAGGATAAATTAATTAAATCCCTAATTTTCTGATACATATTTTGCTAATTGAAAGTTATCTGACATTAATAGATTTTGAATATATGTATATATATATATATATATATTCATGTAGATACATATATATATATATATATATATATATATATTCAAATTTTCTCAGTCCAGAGATTCAGTTTTTTCCTTGTACATTAAAACTGCTATTGCTAAATCCACTTCAACAAAGTTTATAGCTTTTCTAAAATCTTTGACTTTTAACTATTTTAATTAATTGACCAATTAAATGTAACACACATAGTGAAAAAATACTGTCCTACTGTAAAATGGACTTAACTATAAATCCAGGCTGTATTGTATTTTCTCTCATAAATTTTGCACTCTTCATAAAAGATTAATGAAAATAGGAAGTGTATTCTTCATAGATTTCTGTGAACAAGTAGTGTTGGGTAAACTGGATGTCGATTTGCAAAAGACTGAAACTATCTCCCTATATCCTGCCATGTAATAAATTGGGTCAAAATTGATCAAAGGCCTAGATACAAATAAATGCAGAGATTTTGACTGTTGCAAGATAACATGGGCCAACACTGGAAATGACACAGGGTAGCTGACTTCTGGAAAAAGCCTCGATGGCAATCACAGACAAAAATAGGCACAGAAATGTGGTATATATATTCATTGGGATATTACTTTTTTCCATTTTAATAATTAAGTTTATTGGTACATTTTAGTTGTGCACAATGATCACATTCACGATACAGAATTTGTCCTTGTACGTGATATAATCTGACTTTTTTTTTCTTATTTTCTTACCCTTCCTTTAACCCTTCTTCCCCTTTCCCTTTACAAAAACTTTGTTCCCATTTGTCTTTCTTTTCTCATTTTCATGCTTTTCTCTCCTTTCC
>NDGM010320867.1:0-11717 GCA_002564305.1 Octomys mimax | reverse complement strand
TCAGCTGTGAAACTGTCTCATTCATATTTATTTCTCAATAAAAAAATAAATATATATAAAAAACTGCAAGGGGGAAAAATTAGCCTCCTTTACCCATATTATCAATACTGGACTCAAAATTATATCCAAGTCAGCATCGTAGTTAAGTGAAGAACATGCATTATAATATTGGACAGGCCTGAGTTCAAAGTCAAGCTCCAGCACTTCCTGTTGACCTCAGTCAGGATTGAAAGCTTCTCGCATCTTCCATCCACAAAACTGAGAGACACTTAGCACAGGATGGCCCAAATTCAGCATGAATGCACTATTGAAATCTCCTTTATGAAGGGTGACCAGTACCTTCAATTTTCAAATCTATTAAGTTCAAAGTTTGTATTATATTTATCATCTTTGTAATATTTGATACTACCATTTCACAAGTATATTCTTATTTGGTTTCCTTTGTTTTGTTTTTGTGTCTTTGAGACAGGGTTTCACTATGTATTTCAGGCTGGCCTTGAACTCATTTTGTAGCCCAGGAAGGCCTCAAACTCACAGTGATCCTCCCGCCTCAGCTGCCCAGGTGCTGGGTCTACAGACATGTTCCACTACTCCTGCTCTTATTTTGTTTCTGTGGCCTATGTCTTTGTGCTGTCTTTCTTTTCTGGATGCTCACTATCACTGTCTTCTGTAGACTCTATTTTCTCTGCAGTAAATTACTGTCTTTGTAACGAATTTCTCCTTCCGCTCCTCCTCCCATGGCTCCTAGCAGCATTGTGGAAGCTGCTGGCGGTCCAACACAGGCTATCTTTAACGACCTCTGTCTCCACCTCTTAGCCTGCACATTGCTCCCACTGAGGGAACAACCTCACTGGGGCCTTCCCTAACATCTGCTCACTTTGACCCAGACAGAAAGCGACAACACATCCCAAATTACTTGTTATATTTTGTTTTATTTATTTATTTGTTTATTTATTTTGCATTTCAGGCTGACTTTGGGGTTTTTTAAATTTTTTTTAAGAGAGTACAAATTAATATTAAAACAGAAAAAAAATACGAATGATACAGAATTTTGCTGCCACATATCACCATTCTATGATAGCATAACGATTTTACTTCAAGGATTGTTATTTCAGGGTCTGGGGAGATAGCTCAGCAGTCTAAGCTCCTGTCTGGCAAGCACAAGGACTGAGGTTCAATTCCCAGTACCACATGCCATGCTGGTCCTGGAACCCTGGGTGTGCAGTGCCAGCCACGGAATTAGGTATGGTGGTGCACACCTGTAATCCCAGCACTGGGGAGGTGGAGACAGCAGGATCAGTATAATTCTGAGCTGTGTAGTGAGATGCTGTACCAAATAAATAAAAACGATTTTTGTCCCTGCCTTAGATCAGATCCCCATGAGATCAAGATTGTTTTCATATGAAGTTCAGCAGAAGAGCCTCCATTTTATTCAGAGAAGTCTTTCCTAGAATGAGAACACTGCTAGATGTTTCTGTAGCTGAGCACAATAAAGACTTCCTCCTCACTTGGGCCACAACACAGCTCAGGTTGTAGAACAAAATCCTCCTCGGGGCCACATCACCTCCTGACGGCTCAGGGTCCCCAATGGACCATGTGAGGCAGTCATGGAGAGGAAAGAGTTAAAGTGTGGGCATGGCTTGCCGCACCCTCAGTGATGGCGCAGGGCAAGACAGCAGCAAGCAAAGTTCCCACTGAAGAAAACAGAGCTGGAACGTGCAATGCTCACCGCAGCTTCCTTGAGGCTCTAAAATTCTCACCAAGTCCCCTGTGCTGGGGAGAAAGTGAGTTTTTGATTAAATGTTAACTTTTCTCACTGGGTATAATTCCTTTGACCCTTTCCTCCTTGCCTTTCCCCCTTTCCTTTAGCTTTTATTGTTTAATCCCCTTTCGGCCACTTTAACAATACATATAATCAAGTGTTTCAGAGCCAGGAGGTAATTTTAAAGTTGCAAGCTGTCAAAGGTGTTCAAATCTGATATTCTAGACTTCCTGACAATACGAGTTTTTCCAAATCCTGGCTGGCAGCTGTCCTTTGCCTCCCTGTGTAATTCTCAAGCCTTCTCTTCTTCCGCACAGCTCTCTTTCTCCCTTAATCCGATCTTTGCGATGGAACCAAGATGTGTTTTTCAACTAAAAAGTTTTACTTGGTCTCTATGGCTCCACTTCACATCTGGAAACAGTTGAATCTCCAACCATTTTTCATTAAATTTTTGGACTCTTTCTGTTGTTTTCAATCCAGTTTGAGAACTGGCCAGTTCTTTCCAAGCTCATTGCTGCCTCGAAACACCTTACCAAAGAAGTCAACACAGCTGTTAAAATCCACGCTGGTTCTTTGAAAAGACGTCTCCCACAGAGATGGTTCTCAGAGTATGGTCTGCAAAGCCCATAACTCCCAGAAACGCTTTCAGTGGGTTCAAGAGATTAAAATTATTTTAATAATGATGCCAGTGGCATTTTTGTATTTGCACGGGTGAACCTGCGGGTGCTTTAGCACAAATGGTGACAATCTCAGCACACTGTGTCTTTGTGTCCTAGCAGGGTCCTGTGTTGTACACTGGATCATTGTCATAAGTGTTTTCTCACAGCTTAAAAAGACAAATTTCAGGGCCAGCCAGATCACTCAGTGGACTAAAGCGCCTGCTTAGGCAGAGCACAGAGGCCGGGGCTCAATCCCTGGCATGCCGTGCCGGCCCCACCCCCAGGGCACACTGAGCTGGTAAATGAGACTATGTGTGGTGGTGCGCACCTGTAATCCCAGCACTCAGGAGGCTGAAAACAGAAGAATCGCTACAAGTTCAATCTATGTAGTGAGATCCTACAGACCCTGTACTAAATACATTTTTTAAAAAAGTTTCACTTTAAGAGGCCTTTGATATAATGGTCAAAGCCATCGATTTTATTAAACTCTGGCATCTAGATCTTTCCAGTACTCAGAGGGACCAGAAGGAAAGAACAGGCAAGCACCAGAGATGCACGCAGAGTATGGCGGCTCTCCCAAGGAAAGGCAAAGTGCCATTGTTTGAGCTGCAAACTGAACTCATCTCTTTTTCACGGAGCTCCATTTTTTTCTTCAAAGAACAAGGGATAAACAAAATATGGTTACTCCAACTTGGGAATTTGGCAGTCGTTTTCTCGAAAATGAATGAAGTGAGCCTGTCACTTGAAGGCAACCTGACAGTCTTTATTGCCAGTGACAAAATTTTAGCTTTCAAGTAAAAATTAAACTGTTGGGGAAGTTGTATCCACCATCATGAGTTGACAGCCTCCAAATACTTACAGGCTTCTGTGGTGAGGTTAGTGGTGACATTAGCAGAGGAGATTTTTTTTTTTTAAATATTATACAGTGAAATGTGCAAGCATTTAGTGAAGCAGAATTTACCAGATATCTAATTCAAGGTATTATGAAAGCATGCATAGGTAAAAGATTTATTTAAGATGCAAATAAGGCAATAGATTATAATAGAACAAAATGTGAAAAGTTCATAAACACGTTTCAGATTCGATGCTCCGATAAACTTCTAAGAAATTATCACGTTGGTGCTTTACTCAGTGGCAGGGAATACGCTTAGCAAGCACAAGGCCCCAGGTTCATTCCCCGCAGAAGAGAAGGAGAGCAGAGAGGGTGGGGTGGGGCAAGAGCTAGAGGTGGAAAAGGAAGGAAAAACGATATCATGTGTTGTGTTATGATGTAGGGTCATAGAACATTTGCAGCTATCTGAAAAGACTATTAAAATACTCCTTCAAAGGAAGGAGTGTTATCTTTCAATACACTCCCGTGGAAGGCTGGATTTTCTTCACAGCTTCAACTAATCAGTGAATGAGCAGGCAAATGAGATTCTAGGAGTCGTCCATAAAGACTGACAACTTAGTTTCTGACAAACCACAAGTATGAAATAATGCTGTTCTTTTCATTAATATTTGGCAAATTATCATAAAATATATAGCAGTAAAGTGGATGCATTATGATTATTTTCAGTTCATTAATTTTAAAAAATGTCCCTTTGTGATTTTGATAGGGTAGCTCTTGGTTACAACATAAAAACTTGTATAATGCTCTGTGCTATTTAAAAGAATAAAGGAATTCTGAGAGCAAAAGCTGGAGAATCACTGGTCCACAGGTCAGCACACTTCCTCCTGAAAGTCCCTACTCTAGGTCTCTGCTGCCTGTTTCCAAAACAAAGTCTTCAGCCACTGCTTCAGTGGCACCCCTGCCACCTCCATCAGGTGGTAGTAGAGTTGAGCACTGGATAAAGGAGCTGGCATATCTTCCAACACCAAAATATTTACCATGTAGCCTTTTGCAGAAAAAGATTTCAGTGCCTATCCTAGAGCTTTAGTCCTTGACCCTAGCTACATGCCAGGATCCTCAAGAAAACTTAAAATCAAACTAACAGCTCTCATGCTCCCCCATCACAGAGGAGGTGGGATCAAATATTTAAATATTTAAAATATATTTCAGTGAAATGCATCGTGTCATAAATCTTCCCAAAATAATCCTCCTCCTTTCCAACCCACTTATCCCATTCTTCTTGCCACTTTCTGAAGCAGTTTGAGAAAGTTCTTTCCTGAGCATCTTTAGATGCAGTGTCATGCCTGCCTTAATGTCCTTAGTCCATTCAAAATATTTTCTTTTATGGCCATTTAGATTTGGAGAAGAATGAAAGCCACATACTGCTAGATCTGACAAGTAAGGTGAATGAGGACACATCATCATGATTTTGTGTGTGTACCAGAGATTGAACTCAGGACCTTGCACTTGCCAGGTAGGCACATGTGCCACTGAGCTGTCTCCCCAGCCCATGTTATCATGTTTTTACAAACCTACCCTTCTTTGGATAGCACTGGGCAGCATCATTCACCAATTTTTTAAATCATATCCTGTAATACTCTCAGAACACAATATCAACTATAGCAAATGTTTTCCAAATTTCAGCAGCTCAACACACACACACACACACTTCTCATGAAAATCACAGTTAAGTGTGCTTTGTGGAGGTCTCTGTCCTACACAAGGATGACACAAGGATCCAGCTGCTTCTGGCAAGAAATCCTCATCCCTCAGAGCTCCGCGTTATCGCCCTCCCTGTCCCAGGGCGGATGAGTGAAAATAAAGGCCCTGGAGACTGCCTGCGAGACTTTCCTGGGCAGAGCATGCAAAAGCAGGCTGAACTCCTGCTGGCCAGAGGTCTACTGTGGAGTCGCAACTGACCACAGCAAAGGTTCAACATGTCATCTATCTCTGTCAAAGAAGAAAGCCAAATGAGTTCATGAATCGCCTCTGTTCTTGTCCCTTCCTCTTCCCCTGCTGGTCTCCAGAAAGATGCAGTCCCTCAGCCCCTTGAGCTGGAGAGAACAGCCTCCAGAGCCAAAAGGTCCTATTCCCAGAGCCTGTGACACAGCATGCCAGAGGGGCTTCTGGAAGAGTTATTGAGTTTCCTAGGATGCTATTAGAGGGCCAGAGATACAGCTCAGCAAAGCGAGTGCAAGGTCCTGAGTTTGATTCCCAGTATCCCTCCCCTCAAAAAATGAAGCAATTACAATTCCAGGAAAAGAATAGAGCCCTTTCAGCACCTTGACTTACTCCAGTGAGATGTATAACACACGTCTGACCTAGAAGACTGGCAAGAAATGTGTGCTGTTTTTTAAGCCATTGTTTGGGATGATTTGTTATATGCTATAACAACACTAGAAAATGAAAGCAGTCTTTTTTTTTTTTCTATGCTCTGTGAGGTTCCTACAATTTCAATCTTAGTTCATGACTACTTTTCTGAAAATTCCTCAGTGTCCCCTTGTGCGTGACTTAGTAAGCACGCATTCAACAAGGAACTACAGGGCAGTGTGGTGAGCAAAGAGAGAGAGGCTCCCTGCCACCACATCGCCTGAGGGACAGTGGCCCCAGACACAGCCTGAGCCCCGGAGAGAGCCACTCTGTGCCTCAGGTTTAAATCACACAACCTCAGCAGGTCTGGAAGAGAAGAGAGCCATCTCGAGACTGGGGGCAGTGCACTCACTAATCCCCCAGGCTCTGCACCCTTCTACAGTCTTTTGAAGAACACCCTTCGCCAGAGATAAAATTTGTTTCCTGTCCCCCTCTTCCTATGTACATAGGAAATTCCAACTTCTTCTGCAGCAGTTGTCTCAGCCATCAATCCAGGGGAGGAAGTTCACTTCTTCTAGATTCCCCCCCCCCATTTCTCAAAGCAAATTTAGTGCATCCAACTTAGTATTTAGATTTCTGAATCATGACAACCCCTGTCCTGACCCTCAGATGCAGAGAGAAGTAAAATTCTTTTTCAATAAAGACTGACATTTCTATTGCATTTATTTATTCTCTCAGAGGAAAAAAAGTTCATCACAACTGATTCTTTGCCAAAACTTAATTTTGTAAGAAGGTCGACAGTGCCCCCAAACCCAAACTAAGAACCATTGCCTGCAGAATCATACAGCTCAAAGAAGTCTGAGTAGACTACAGTGATGGGCTGCACAGAGAGGACTCCACGCATTCCTCATTAAGCCAGGCTCTGCAAGTCCCACTGTGTGGATACTGCACAGAGGTCTGCAGAATCCCATAGTTGCAGTGTAAACCCATAAGAAAGAATCCGCTGGGAACTGAGTTTCCATGCAGTGCCCCATTTAGATGTGTGCTTGTCATTTGTCTACAAAAATGGGAGGAAACATCAGCCTCTTCACATTTCAAGGATGTAAGACTCATGCTGTGAGCTATTTTGCTGATGTGCTGTCATCATCTATCTCAGAGCCTGAACTATTCCACTGTACTCAACTTCCACACATTCTCAAGCATTTCTTGAACAACTTTTCGTTTGCCTACTATGTGTGAGTTGCTGGAGATTTTTAAAAGAAGCACTTGTTGGGCTGGCCAGATAGCTCAGCAGACTAAAGCACCTGCTTAGGCAAAGCACAGGGACTAGAGTTCAATCCCTGGTACCACATGCAGTGCCGGCCCTGCCCCCGGGGGCATGCTGAGACAGTGATTGGAGACTTGGTGTGGTGGCACACGCCTATAATCCCAGCACTTGAGAGGCTCAAAACAGAAAGAGCACTATGAGTCCAATCTGTATAGTGAGACCCTATAGACCCTGTATTAAATACATTTAAAAAAGAAGCTCTTGTTGAACAATTAACTGTTGATAGATAGAGTAACATTTATTCTCACCCCAGGAACTTTTGTGTGTGTGTCCCTGTGTGATACTGGAGATTATACCCAAGGGCCTTCTCACAGAGATTTTTTAATTTTGAGACAAAGTCTCACAAAGACTCTAAATTGCCCAGACTGGATCTAACTTGCTGTACAATCCTCCTGCCTCAGCCTTCCAGAGTACTGGCATTGCAGCTGTGTACCACCACACCCAGGGGCACAAAATTTCAAATATACAAACACCTGCTGTCAATACAGGAAGTTTCCCTGGACTGTGTCATGTATTCATCAAGAACTACATCTAGCATCTGGCACATGCTGGATTCCAATTGGCTCCGTGGTTTTCTTTCCTGCACAGTGAATATTAGCAGTAATCATCCGCCACCCTCCTCTGTACCTCTGAACAGAGTAGCAGTTTCCAGTGGGCACTGATTTTTGTCCTATGGGCTCTAACCTAACCATGGTGGCACTGAGAAACAAGAGAATTGTCTCCCTAGGAAAACAGGAACTCTTTTAGCTCTAGGTCAATAACCATTCAAACCAACCAATCCATTTTTAGGCTTAACACAATCCCAGTGGGGACAGAAGCCCCTGCCAGAGCCAAGCCACAATTACCTGTCAATTAGGCTGATAGCGACATAATCAAGTCCACAGATGGGGCCACGCTTCCTTCTGCTGGACTACTGCAGATGGCTTCTAAAGCTTTCTTTTTCTGAAAGCAGTTTCTGAACCTCACAAGGTAACTGCATCTGCAACTTAGGAAGCAGGAAAAACAATAACTCATTCACCTAGCACATGCCGGATTTTTAAAGAGGAGAAGTCATTGCCAAGTTGTGCCTCTGAGTGGAATATGCTCTGAGCCAGCACAAACATTTGGCTGCCAGAGAGGGCCTCGTTTAGTAAATAAAAAAGCCCTAATTCTTAGGACTGTTCCCAGCTACAGGTAAAAATTGGGATGTATTTTTTTAAATTAGGGTATATTTTTCCCATTATGAGCAATCCAGAGTTAATGCCAGGCTGCTCCTGTGGCTCTATGATGCTGAAGAGCCTGAGATGTCCTTGACTTGTCCTCACAACCACAGGAAGGCTGAGACAGTGTCTACAGCTCCATCCCCTGTCCAATGGGAAGAAAGGAAGGAGCCAGAGTCTGAAAGAAAGAATCTCCAAAGGTCCTGCACTAGAGGCTGGGTCTCCATCCTATGGTCCTACAAGCACACAGGCACCTGTAGGGCGCAGGACTGATGGACGTCAGGGTGCTGAAGTTGGGCCTTAGAGGGGATCTTGGGAGTCCAGGCCCTCCCTCCCTCTCTGCTTTCCAACCCCTGTGATGAGCAGCTCCTCCAGCGTGAGCTTCTGCCCTGTGTTCCACATCACCACAGCCCGGAGTGACAGGGCTCAGCAAGCATGGACGAAAATCTGAGACCACCCTCCAAAACAGACCCTTCCTTGCTACAGTGATCTCCTCAGGTGTTCACCACATGGCAGGACATCAAAGACTTCCATGACACCAGCACTGGTGACCATGATGCAGTAAGAGAAAGAGCAAGCAGACCCCACCTTCTTCTCTGAGTGGCAGACAAGGCCACAGTGCCAGCCACAAACTGTCCTGGCTGAGGTGAGTATCTGCCGCTTCCTCTCCACTTTGGGTTTCAGCCTCACCTGATTTTTGTCCCCGGGAAGACTTTTGGAGATATAACAGAGTTATGTAGTTACGAAAGCACCCAGTCCCAACAAAGCCACTGAGTCTAGTCCCAAACTAACACTTCCAGACACCTGCTCCCTGAGGGCCCCAGCTTCCCCTCACTGTGGGTTCTCCTTCCCTGGGTCCAGCTCCCCAATGATAGCTGTGTCCCTGGTGATCTTTGGTTGGACACCATTGGCAGCACCATGAGTGGTCGCAATCTGGTTTCATTCAATCCTTCTTTAATTCAATGATGTAGCCTAATGCTTCAAAATGCTAACTCAAAGAGGAACTAGGATAGAGTGAATGGAAAATATGACAAGTGACCAGTACGTAAAGGTTCTGGGCAGCTCTGTGCAACTAGTTACCCCAGAAAGCCTTTCAAGCGACAAGAAAGGCAGGACCTCCAACAGTACAAGGGCCCAACTGACATTAACTTGTCTGAGAGCAGGCAATACTGATGCTACCCACGGCTGGGTACATTTTCCTTCTGTTGACATCTGTAAGTAACAGAATCAGGATTTGAACCCATGTGCCTAAGCCTGAAGTCTAATAGCTTCGTGCTGCACCAGATCACCTCATGAAATCTGAAGCTCTTCCCTGTGAGCTGATGAGGGTGTGGAGCCAGAAGTTGAAAGGCCACTTCCCTTCCAAACCCAAGGACTCTGAATAATGAATAGAAATGTTTGCATTTATTCTGTTTACCCCCACCTGATCTGCAGATGAAAGGAGAATAATGACACAAGGTGAGATATGTTTATGGGGTTCTGAACTTTGGCAAGCCCTTTGCAAGACAACATAAATCACGGATTCGATCTGTCATTTGAACCTCCAAGTGAAGTGGACTTTTAGTTCCTTGTCATTTAAACCATGAATACATCACTTAAAGAATTGTGTGGGGTGCTACACAAGGAGGGCCTGTGAAAAGTAAACCCTTAAGTTGACAAAAACCACAAAAGCGATCGGCACGATCATTTTCGATGCTCAGCTCATGAAAGCCTACCACTGCCATCGACACAACCCTGAAGAACACCGTGGCCAGTTAGTGATAGGCAAAAACTAGGAAGATACAATCAGTCTTAGCAATAAGGAGGATAATTATAAAGTTGTGAGCATTTTATCATTTTGGATTTTTCTTTAAACAAATAAATTTCAGCACTGTTGAAAAGCAGAAAAGCACCAAAATTCTAGACAAAGCCGTTACAGGATTCTTCCTCTCTTTGTGTGGCAATTTGCAAAATGCATCAAACAGTTCTTAGAGTTTTGCATATTACATTTAACCCAGAACTTCATTTGAAACAAAATCATAAATGTATGCAAAGTACTCACCACAAAACTATCTGTAGAAATGTTTATAATGGGTGGAAATCAGCACAGAGCCAAAAGGTTAATAATAGTCAACTGGTTGAACTATGGTCTATCCATGTAATGGAAGTGTGGCATTAAAAATAAAATAGAAAGTTATGTGGTGGAGGATAATTTTCAAAATATATTGCATAGTTTGAGAAATTATAAATCCATGGTGGTGTTTCTGCTTTAAATACGTGTATAATGCATTTCTTAAAAGTCAGAGTAATTATTTCTGGTGAGATTATGGGTGATTTCGTTTTCTTCTTTTTATATATGCTTTCCAAAGTTTCTACCAGGATGACAGAATACTCTTGCAATCATTTTTCAAATATATTAAGTGAAATTTTGAAATATATATCAATCTATCATCCTAACAACATAATAATAGCATTTCAAATGCTAAATTCACTGTCCTCTCAAAGAAACAAGCAATCAAACAAACAAAAAAAAAATCTGCATAAAACTCCACCACTGTTCAGATGTGAGCTGGCTCACAGAGGCCACGTCCAGGGCTATGCTTGCTGTGAGAACCCTAATGTACCTTTCCTTCCATGTTTGTTTCAGTTATGTCCTATAAGGTAAATTTATTGTATGTGTAAACTTAATTTTAGAAGCAAAATTAACATATATTATAAGTAATATAAATATTACTTATAAAAGTTTTCATTGTGACACTACTCACATGGACTTCTGGGAGTTGTCAAAGCAACGTGTGTAGAGTATTTGCTTTAACCCCTCACATTTCTGGAAGGTGACTACTGTGAGTGAATATGCAGCTGCCAAGCAGAACTGCGCAAGGACACATGGAGAAAGACGGGGTTGCAGTGGTTTCTGTTCCTTTTCCTGTGGACTTTTTTCAACAGGAAGAATCTCTCAAAATCACCATCAAGCAGCCACAGTATAAATGTAAACCCTGATGAAATGAGAAGCTGGATGAATTTTCTGGCATAGAATTCATTTCAATAACCACCTGGACCTGGCTGCTTATCACTTAGATTGCCTGATACTCATGATCTTATTTACTCTTCACAAGCACTCTACTGGGATCATCTCTGTCTTACACATGAAGAAACTGAGGCTCTGAAAAATTAAATAATTTGGGTGATTTGGAAGTTTACCTCATTGGAGCAAAATCACACACCAGAAAGGAAAGAACCCGACCTTGAGCACAGTGCCTCTGACCCCCAAGCCATCCTGTCTTCTCCAGGTGCACACTGAGTCACCTTTGCAACTGGACCCTGTGCTGTGTCTGCTTTTCTCATTGGTTCCCTGTGAGCGTCTTACAGAATGTATCTCCTCCCATCCTTGCCAAGCTCTATTAAGAAGTTATTCAAACTCACGATTCCAAAACACCTTGAATGATGAGGCTGGGGAGATGACTCAGTGGATGAAGCACATCTCTGGCAAGCACAAGGGCCTGAGTTCAATCCCTGGTCCCGCCAAAAAAAAGAAGAAAAAAACATGTATTATAAAGAACTAAAAAACACTAGGGCCCCAAAATTTAAAGACCCAATCCAGAAATGGGCA
>NDGM010320645.1:0-11829 GCA_002564305.1 Octomys mimax | reverse complement strand
CTCTTTAAAAAAAAAAAAAGATGAACATTTAAAAATTGTAAGACAGACGGCTGAAGGAGAGTCAACCACAAACCCACTTCTGGGAGGAAAAGAATCAAAGCACTTGGAACAAATGAGGTCACCTGTACTTCTGTGATGTGCTGTGCTTTGTCCGGCACTTCCAGAGAAGCCTGCTGAGACTGTGCTCAGAGAAAAGTGCTGATGTCACAGCCTCGGTGCTGGAGCTGAGGCTGTTAGAGTGGGCAGCGGGCAGATACTCTCCAGAGCTTTTAAATCCGGCCATTTAAAGACTGTACCCCAGCACACAACACAACTAAGGGCAGGGTGAGGACAGAGACGGTTCCTTCCTCCACTTGCAGCCGCAGGGAGCCATCTGATTGCGCTGTGTGTTTCCCAGATAGCTGTACTCCATTCAGCATTCACCCTCTGATGCTCAACACAAACCAATTTCTGAGCAGTTCTTCCGGTGAGTGCCCTGGTACTGTTGATCTCACAATTACATTTAGAAACATTTAACCATGAGACCTTTCAGTGGACCGCTCACTCGACACTTCTTCCCTGGGAGTTTGGTAATCACCACCACCCTGCAAGGGAAAGGTGGTAAAAAAAAAAAAAAAAAAAAAAAGTTTCTTTTTTAGGCCAGGCTCAATGTATTGCATGAAAGAGGAGGGAAAAGGTTTCTTTCGGAAACTGAAATTTCTACCTCTGATAATTTTTCTGGGATGATCTGTATTAGGGTTAAAAATGATAGCAAGTGATGTGGCATCCAAATAATAAACAATGTGGTGTCAGATCTCAAAGTAGGCTCAACAATCCCCTACAGTGTATGAAACCCCAGTACATGCACACTGAACCAAGCCACCAAAATAAGAATTGGTATGCTCTTAATTATTAGCTAACCCAAAGTCCAGGAACCCCCAAAGCAGACAGAAATGGTGAAGAACTGACTCATAAAGCTTAAACAGAGCCTCTGGTTCCCGCTCTGTCCCATCCCATCCAACCTAAGTCTTGGCAAAAGCCCTCTCAGGACATGCCTACTGGGAAAGACAATGGGAAGGAAGGGGAGAGAGAACAAAAGTGAGAAAGGGAGGAGGGAGGAAGGAAGCAGAGAAGAGGGAGAAGGAGAAGGGGAGAAAGAGAAGGGCGGGTGCTACTCTGTCAATCATCCACCAAATCATATGGATTTAGCCAAAGACAGTAGAGCACCAGCCACAGCCCCCTTGGAGCATTATCTAGTTTATCACTTCTGCTTTGGGGGCTCTCTGAGGAGAGGATAACATACTCTAGAATGAGACAAATGCAAATCCATCTAATCTTCAGACACACCGGAGACTCTGTCCTACAAGTCCCAGAGACTACCCCTGGACCTTCTGGTCTAACAGATCTGCAACAGGACACAGAAATCTGAATTTTAATTTTAATAAAGCCCTCAATTTAGAACTATTATAGCCTCAGGCCAGGGATATAGCTCAGCAGCCTAAGTTCCTACTTGGCAAGCATGAGGTCCCAAGTTTGATCCCTGGTACCAAAAAAACAAGAACAATTATAGCCTCTGATTTCTCTTCTCTTGTGAGAAGGAATAATAATTTGATCCAGGACCTGTGAGTACACAGCAAAGCTTGGCAGTGTTGAGAGCTAGCATGGGTTAGGAAAGGTGGTGTCGTGGGAAGCCCTGCATCTCCTTCAAATTCCCAAGATGGGCAAATCCCAGGTTGCTGCTCAGCATCTATAAAGGCAAAATGCTTCTTAATTATCCTTCCACTACTGCCACAGACTCAGATGCAGTAAATATAGTCTACACTTAATACAAAGAACTAGAATTTGCAATTCAACAAGGGTGTAGCAAACATATCCAGTAATGCACCAGCCTCAAGCACACATAAGAAACACCTTCACCAGCCAGCTTAGCACAGGGTTGAAGAAGAAGAAAAGTGTGTTGCTTCCTGTCCTCGGGCACCATCCATGACATTTATCTCAGCCCATGTTGACGCCCCTGCAGTCAATGCTTTTTTCTCAAGTTGAATTTATTTGCACTTTCTAACTTAAAAATAACATAAATCCTTCTTTTGTATGACAGTTGCTCACATACATATTTTTAATTTCCCTTCTCCAGGACAAGTCATCTCAGTTTATTCTAGTTTTTTGTATTAAGTCTAGCTTTAACGCAACATGTTTGAGCCCTTTGAAAATATCTGTAACATATTAATCAACATTATCAATGTGAAGAAGCTTATATAAGATCGTATATTTCCCTGTTCTGAAGGTTGGTTTGGTTTTATTGGTGTGCTTGAATGATGTTGTTCTGAAGCTTGAGGGAAATGTTTTGTTGAAGACTCACTGGATATTGGGGAGAAATTTAGGAAGCTGACCTGGGATTGAATTAAGCAATTTTCCTTTATGAGAAAAAGCTATTCATGCACACGGTAAGACTGAAGTGAAGGCCAGAAATATTACATGCTAATCTAAAATTAGGAGCTCAGGCAGTTAGAGAAGAGGGGAGAGAGAAGACAGATGTGCTCTTGCTCCAGATACCAGGTCAAGAATGGCCTGGAAGTCAGACCTGGTGGTGCACCTGTAATCCCAGCCCTCAGGAGGTTGACCCAGGGGGATGGCCATGAGCTCAAGGACAAACTGGTCTACATTGTGAATTCAAAGCCAGCTTGTCCTACATAGCAATGAAAAGAAAGAATAGCCTATCGATAGCATCCATGCTCCCAAAGCATCAGGGAAAGGAGACAAAGGCCACTAACACCTATCACCTGAAATACAGCTGTAACCTCTTAGGAAAAAATGGAATCAAGAACTTTACAGAGTTCTATGGCATGCTGGAGATAAAAGCAAATGGCTTTCATGCAGCTCTTAGATTAGGGAAGTCAGTTTTGAAAGGTAAAGACATAACTTGAACATACAATATATTGAGGCATCTTTGGGGAATTTTATATGCCTGTGAGATAAATACACACATTGGTTAACCCTTTGCCATGTCGCTAAGTGTTGGACTCCAGGAATCAAAGTGTATGTTGCATTTCCTGCTTTAGTTACGTACATGGAGCAGGTGGCCAGAGGTCTGCAAACCTGAGACCAAGCGACCTGAGTAAGTTACACGATCATTCTGAGCCATCTCCTTCTCAAGTCTCTGATTATACCAACCTGCCTTCAAGTTTCTCACAAGAATTCAGTAAAAATAAAAATGTACCTTGTAAAGCACAAGTATTATAGAAACGTATTGCTACTCTCGGAAGTGAGCAGTGCCTTTGTCTCAAACCACCTGAACTGAGTGCTCCCCTTAAGAGTGTGGGAACCACAAGCCAAAAGACAGTCCTTGCACCAGGAGTTAACTCACCTCCAGAGCGATTTACGTGACGTCTATCAAACTCCCACATCCTCCTCCTAACACAGGATGGATGCTTCACTAATGACTTGGGACTGAGGCTCAGATGACCAAGTCTTTCAGTGAGATTACTATGTCACTTCCTTGTGAAACTTCCTGTGACACTCTGACCCACCACCAGACCTTCCAAGTGGCCCCAGGTCACACTAGTGAAAGGGAATAATAATTGTAGTGTACCTAACTACACAATAATAATAACTGTAGGGGACACAATAGTGACTATCATGGGAGACCCTTCTACTGTCTGTCTTCCTAACTGTTAAAGAGTCAAGGATACAGAACCGTATCAACTACAGCACACGCTTCATTCGCCTAGCAAATCCTTGCATTTGCCATTCCCCGCACATCAAGCTCTGCCTTCCACTTGCTTGATCCACCCCTGCTGTCCAGAACATCTCTTCTGCTAGGCTCTCCCTTTCTTAGCTTGCCTGCTAAGCACTAAGATGTGTCCCAAAGCTGAGCTCTTCAAGATGCATGATTTAAGCTTCTCTTTGAGCTAATTAGATATTGTTCTACAAATTGGGCTGTTCTCTCTGAAAGATGAGCTGCAATTTTCTTCCCCTGCCCTCTCCTTAAACTTAAACGAAACTGTAAAACATGGCCATTTGATTGTTTAGTACAATCAGGGGATTGTTGTGCACAAGGACTAGATATCCATCTTCTCACTAATGCTGAGGTGGTTTGGTCATGCCTAAATGGCTGCTGTGAGGGAAGATGACAGAAGGCTTGGCTTAGATGCCTTTCACTCTTTTGGAAGATGGGTGCTGCACTGATTTGTTGGCCCATGCATCTGTCATCTCTCCTAAGTACCCACCCAGTCACTGGCTCTATTAAAACGTCTTCACCTACAAGGGGGAGATCTTTATTACTCCCGTTTCACTGGAGAGAAAGATGATGCTCACAGAAGTTGAGCCATTTGCCTAAAATCAAGCAAATATTTAAGTAGAGAAGCCAAACCATGAATTCGGCATTTTGGTCTCCATATTTTATAAAATCATTGTCCAACAAATGCAGCATCAATTGAAAAGAGGAAATTACAAAAAGGCAAAGTTCTCACACCCATCCATCCCCTGCTTGAATCCACTAAGAATTTCTTACAGTTGCTGAAGTACCAGCTGTGAGGCCCTGAAAAGCTTTCTCTGATCCAAGCAGCTATTGACACAGTGGGGAAAAGGAGATTGTCTAGAAATTGCCTCTTTTCTCGTGCAGAGGGCCGGCTGTTCTCTCATCCTCAAGACTGTGCCCAGCATTTGATGAATGGAGACACCCTGAGTGGGGTTTACACCATCTTTCTCAATGGAGAGCTCAGCCAGAAGCTGCAAGTATACTGTGACATGACCACGGATGGGGGCGGTTGGATTGTAAGTACATGCAGCCACTCTGCACACACGCAAACATCATCAGGGTCCTGGTCTGACAGCTCAGCATCTGTCCATCAAACTCCCTCTTCCTTCCAGCCATCCTTTGACTCACTCCATCCATGCCTACCTTGGGATCCCTCCTTGCCTCAAGGGCCGAAGGCAGCACCCCAACCACAGATGGGGTAAAGCGGAGACAGAAAGTAGCATCTGAAGGCTGAGATGGGCTAAGCCAAAGTCAGATGTCCAGGATGACTGTCTTCCCTCCTGCTCCTTTTTCGAGGACAGTGCTGGGAAGAAGCAGTAGTGACTCATGGGAGCCACTCTGATCTTGCCTGCTAATGACAGCAGCTGTAACAACGCAGCAGAGGAGGGGGTCCTTGGCACAAGACCCTGTGGTGAGGTCCTGGCTCCTTCTCTTGGAGGGGAGCAGCTGAGAAGCAGAACTTCAAGGGCTACCTCTAGTTTCAAGAGCTGTCCCTTGCTCCTCCTTCCCCAGAGCAGTGGTTCTTCCTTGGTTATGACCTTTGGGGAGCACCTGACTTTCAAGAAAAGAAAGATACCACTTGCTGCCTGCCTTCCTCCTGTGCCTGCCAGGGGCAGCCTCACAGCCCCACCTCTCACTTCAGAGGCGTTTCACAGCACAGCCTGGCCCCTGACATGATTGGTGGGGATGCAATCCCAGCACCCCAAGTCTCCTGTACATCTTCCACTAGCACCACTAGAACACGCAGTGCCAAATTTTCCATGTTACAAAATGGGAAAATTTTGAACAGTGTTAAATGGAGGCTGCGCTCATAACAGCCACTCTAGGGAAACATTTTCTTTTATGTTTCTGACATATTTGTGCCTCCTCCTTAAACCATAATTGGAAATTCAAACTGCTGCTGATGTATTAGAGGTTAAACGAAATTAGCACTTAAACAGCTCAGAATGTGAAGGATATGCAGTTGCTTTGTGTACAGTGAGATCACAGTGACTAGCTGATTTGAAGTTGGGCCTATTCTTTTGGTGAGAAATGCTTTCCTACTATGTGGTGTGAAAGATTGATTTGAGAGTCAAACTTCTTTCCCCTGATTCCTTGGGAGCTTGATCTGAATCCTTTCTATGTTGCAAGGGTGCGGGGGACATCAGTGTCACCCTCCAGCCTGTTCATCTGCTGGGGCCTCTCCTCTTCCACAGGCGGGCTCTAAACACCTGTTTCACAAGTTGCTGTGTAAATGCCAAGCTCTGGCCCTTATCTACAAATCTTTGTCATTGTCTGTATAGAACCCAGTGATATCAATTCTATTCATTGCAGCTTGGGCCATGCAGTTTCCCCAGCCTCTCCTCACTCTCCCCACTTCTCTTCACAGGTATTCCAGAGGCGCCAGAATGGCCAAACTGATTTCTTCCGGAAATGGGCTGATTACCGTGTTGGCTTTGGGAACCTGGAGGATGAGTTTTGGTTAGGTAACACCTGCTTTCCCCTTGCTGTTGGTGTGCGGATCTGGCTTTTTGTCCATTTCCTTCTCTTCTGTGTTTGTCTGGGATTATCAGAAACCTCCTGTCCATTGAGAAGTTGACAGCTTGCGAATTGCTTTCAGCGTCTCTTGCTCTGTTGGGCTCCACTATTGATCTGTTTTTATCTCATGGTTGTGTTTTCCTCTTTGCTCTGTCTCTTCCCATCCTCATTAATAGTCTCTTATGCTGATGGGTCTCGACAGGAAGCAGGTCCAGAGGCAGTGAGCTGCCTGGTAGGAAAGGGGGCGAGGAGTGCTGCATAGGCTGGCCTCCTCTCCAGGGCCAGGAACCAGCCAGCAGGCCAGTCAAGAGGGGCAGGAGGCTCGTCCCTCTGCTCAGGTCCTTGGAAAATGTTATTACCTAGTGTGGGAAGGAAAGACAAAAAGCAAAATATCTTCAGAGGAAATTAGCAGTTTCCTCGAGGTCTGACACAACAGCAGGTTTTGATGGAGAACTGAACTGGAATGAGAAGGTTACCACACGTCCCTGCCAGCCAGGTCGCAGTGGCACCCATCCAGAAGGCAGTCCTCATAGGATTGCCTATCTCTCCTGCTTGGTTAGGTTTTAGGTTTTCATAGCCACAGATGAAGAGGAGCAGAGGAAAAAGCAAGCAATCACATGCTGTGTTGCGGTCTCCTCTCCACTTCCCCTGCCCTGATCTGGGCCAAGCCACACTGTCTTCTGCTGGGAGCCCAGCCAATAAGTCCTTTGTTGGCCTCCCAGCATCCAAGGCCAGCACTTTGTGCATGCAGCTGTTCCAGCAATCTTCCTTACCCACTAGAGTTAAGCAAGGGTGAATCATCTCTGTAAAGCCTTTCAATGACTCCTCACTACTGCCATGAAGACCAGACACCTTGGCCACGATCCAAGGCCTTTCTCCTCTCCCTCTAGAGCCGAAGCACCTCACCCACTCCTCCTCCTATCCTCCCAACACCAAGTTCCAAACAAACCCACAGAACCACTGAGGTTCCTGTCAGGAACACTCTCTGCCAGCTCCCGCCCCTATTACCATGGTATCCAGCTGCACATATCTGAAGACTAAACTGACCTGTTCTATCTTTAGAGAACCTGGTCCAACTATTTCACCTGTTGCCAAGGGAGGATTGCCCATTCTCCTTTGTGGCTCAGTCATAGTGCCCGTGTGTTTCTTCCTGTCTCTCTTGCTTACATAAGCTTCTCTCGGGGCTGCTTCATATTTCTCTTTTAGCTGCACTGCCTGTTCGAATGCATAGAGAATGGTCGGTACTCAAAGAGTTGATATCAATCAAGCAATGATAAGAATTTGTTGAGTACCTACGATAAACTAAATCTGTGTTTGCCAGTGTAGGCAATAAAAATAAAAGGTAAAAGGCATATAAACACATTGAGAGAGGAGTCAGACAAATAGAGAAATATATTTACCTTTAAAGCATTTGCAAACAGTGTGGAAGGCAGGGGAAATGCATGTGAATCAGTGTCTCCAGAGCAGACAGGAACTTCTGTCCTGAGCTATGCCACTGTGTGCCACTTGCACAGTGTGTGTCATATTTGTGAAATAGATCAACTATCAAGGACTCAAATTTTCTATATGCCACTTTTTATCTAATTAATATCTAAATTAAATTTATTCTTAAGGAAATTCTATGGCATTGCCAAAAATGCTGCTTGTCACATGCCATAAAAAGGAAGACAATAAAAATGAAATAATAATAATAATAATAATACCATTAAATGAAACTTAAATACAGCCTGCTTCTGTTGTTGTTGCGGATTGTACTAAAAATGAAGTTCAAAAGGTCCTGTGTGTTAAACAAACCACAAGCTGAACTGAGGCTTTGAGTTGCGGCTAGGGTGGGAGAGGGTAGTTCTCCAAAATTTGGACAGAGCTTTCTCCCTGGATATTCAAGTTCATTTAGTGCCTTATTCCCACGCATTTCACATATCATCAGAGACTCCTTCCCACACAGGGAAACCCTGTGCCAACCTGTGAGCTACTATTACAAAGGAGACAGAGACTCAGAGGAGAAGCAGCAAGTTCCTGGTAACGGCATTGAGCAATGAGCCAGAGGAGTGGTGAAGGGAAGGCAGGAGTCCTGACACATGCAAACCGGGGGCGGGTGGGAAACCCCGGGCACAGGCAAGCCAGGAGGAAACTGAGATCAGGTGTGTTGAATGGAGGCATGCAGCAGCACTTAAAGATCAGAGGGGTCTGATGGTGTAACAGAGCCAGGGCGGGCTTCTGAGCAGAGGTGAGGCCCAGTGGTGGGCGAGTGGCAGCAGTACTCAGGTTGAAGACGATGCTACCACCCAGGGGTGATGTCCTAATTTAAGTTCTTTAGACAATGATTTTGAGACAAGGATTCTTGTTCGGTATTTAATGGGGAGAGCTCTTGTTCAAGTGAGTTATTGCTGGGGTGGGGGTTCTGAGAGGAGAGAAGAGGAGCATAGAACCAGAAAAGCTATTAAAAATGAGCCTTGGACAGAGACTCACTTCACTCTCATCCCTGGAAAGCCGTGGAGCATGAACTGCTCCTGGAAGTCAGTGCCCACTGGAGCAAGAAGGCCAGCTTCTCCACCCCCAGGCACTGAACAAGGTCTAACCAAAGGCCTGGAGGAAGGAAAGGATTGAATGATGTTTCCCCTCCATCTGTATGATTCTCTGATTCTAAATTGTGACATATCAGAGTAGATGTCATATGTCACGGCAAAGAAAGAGGATCCCACTTCAGCATGTGGAGAGAGATTAGGATTGGGAAAGCACTATGGTCCAGAGTTTTGGCTGGTAGGTCAAAAATCAGAGATTTGCAGAAGAAAGCGCAAGAAAACATAAGGGAAAATCTCACCAAGAAGGATCTAGGCTCCACTCACTCAAATCCCAAACTTGGAAGACTTTGCACTTTAAGAGAATCAACTAGCCCAAAGCCTGGGATGCTCAGAGGCCAAAGAGGGGGCATGAGAGCGCAGGATCACTGGCTAGAGGACCAGTGAAGAGGCAGCAATGTAAGATGTAGCGGGCAGGTTTAGATTGAAAGGAGCTGGAGTTAGGAGGCAGAGAAGAACACAGAGGCTCCTCAACCTGTGATAGGGGTTACAACCTGAGAGACCCATCCCCAGTTGAAAATCTTTTGAAGCTGAAAGTATATTTAATACCTGTACCCTGCAGAGCCTCAGGTTTAGCAGCATGCTTGTAATGCACGGTAGAGTAGGGTTGTCCACCACCATGTCACTCAGTGGGCTGGAAGCTGTGCTCACTCCTCTGCTCAGCCTCAGGAGAAAGCATCATGCGGCAAATCACTACCTAGGGGAAGATCAAAATTCGGAGCTCCAAGTGCAGTTTCCAGTAAATGTGAAAAGCTTTCCCACCACTGTGGAGCCAGAAAATAGTAAGCTGAATTGCCATAAACTCAAGACTAGCCATATTCTCTGACCTGGCTCTGACAGCCCCAGGAAGCCTGGAGGCAGGCAGGAGGGCCAGTGTAATGAAAGACTAGAACCTCCTTCACAGACTCCTAGAAAACACTAAGGTGTCCAAATAGCTAGGATGCTCAGTACCCTCCAGTGTCTCTATGTCTTGCTTTCTCCCACCAACACCAAAGACTCAGACCCACAAAACCACTTGTCGCTTTCTATCCATCCTGTGATTGGGCATAGAAGGCTCTGGTCTTGTCACTTACTAGGTCACAACTACGGATGAGCACCTGAGCTGTCCAAGGTAGCATCATCTGCAGATCTGGATGCATCTTTGCAGCAGGAAGTGTGGAGCCTGTCAGAGGCTGTTGGAAAAGAACCCAAGATGGGGTGGGAGCAAAAGCAATCCTCTTCCCTCAGCATCTGTTTTGAAGACGCAGCCAGTCCTCCCTGCCATTCCCCAAGCTGCAGGGCCAGGCTCAGCACAGCCTCTGCTCCTCCCCACAGGGCTGGACAACATCCACAGGATCACAGCCCAGGGCCGCTATGAGCTGCGCGTGGACATGCGGGATGGGCAGGAGGCCGCCTTCGCCCACTACGACAAGTTCTCTGTGGAAGACAGCAGGAGCTTGTACAAACTCCGCATAGGAAGCTACAACGGCACCGCAGGTACCTGGGCCCTGAGCACACCCGGAGTGCAGTGGCATGCGCAGGCCAGGGGCCCTGTGTGTCAGGCACGGCTGCAGCAGAGGCAGTGGCATCCACAGCTCATGAACTCTCAGCTAGCCGTCTTGGCCACTGTAAGCCACTTTCTCAGGACTTTAAGTTTCCTTATCTGGAGAACTATGATAATGATGTCCCTCTCACTTCACAGAATAGGAAAGAAAAGCAATAAATGCCATGAAAGGGCCCTTAAAATTAAAAAAAAAAGTATTATGAGAGAGAACAAAGCATTGTTTTTCTTATCTAGATTAACGACTATGTTCCCTCAGCCAGAAGGAACAGAGCCATCTCTCACTTGGGGAAAAACCTACCTGCAATGGCATCTAGGAATCCATCTCTGAACTGGTGAAAATAATACAGATCCTGAGTCCCTGGGATTCCCCTCCCCTCCCCAACCATCAGCAGTCCTGATAATGCCCCATCGAGGGACAAAGACATCGCCTAAATGCCCCTTGTGTGCTTCTCACGCCTCCCAGAGAGCCCAGCACACAGTCAGGTTCTCTATCTGGCATCTCCACGGGCAGAGCCGCCATCCCTGTCAACCCCCTGGTGCTTGGTTCCATCCACACACAATACCCAGTCCACTTCTCAGACTTGGCTAAGCTGTTTCTTGCGTTCTACTCTAACACCTTTCATAAAGTCTGAGGTGCCAAATATTCTACTGTCCGGTCATGGACTTACTGGCCTTTTTATTAACTCCAATTTTAGAGCTAAAGACTAGAGTTTAAATTGAGCAACATTTTTACACCTCTTGGAATTAAGATGAGCATTCAAGGTGTTGCCCTCCCAGTGACTGAGTCTGCTCAGTGATTTGTCCTCTTGGCCCAGTATTGTCACTCCAAAGGCACACCTTCCTTTATTATTGTTTATACTGGAGATCACTAGCAATGACAATCAGACGAGCCTAAGGAGCCCCAACAAAATGTCCAATTTGTCACTTTTTAAGCATAAAATAGCTATTCCAATGGATGCATTAAAGAAGATATCAGACTAAATTTCAAAAATAACCAGATGCTATTCACTCCCCAGGATTAGAAAGGTGCCTGCGAAAAAGCCATTCTTACTTCTCCTGCAGGAAAGGAAGCAAGCCCTCCCTCTTCCCTGCATTTTCCCTTCCTCCTGCCTCTTCCTTTTGCTGCAAGTCTGAGGCCTGACCGTGTTACCTCTGTCCCAGCCCTTCATCCCCTGCAAGTCCCTACAGAAGGCAGAACTTTGGGGTTGAATTTGACTCTTATGTGTCAGAGACAAATTCTCCCAAAATGAAAAGTTAATGATGACTTTTCCTCATCTTGAATATTTAGCTCATCAGGAGATGAAAAAGTCAGCCTATTAAGCCACATGCCTCTCTTGGCAACTCCATACAATGGTGGTTCTTTCTAGACCAGCAGATTTCCAGGGAGGAATGGGCCCTCCATTCTCTCTCTCTCTCTCTCTCTCTCTCTCTCTCTCTAAGTAAATAAATGTTTT
>NDGM010320249.1:0-13996 GCA_002564305.1 Octomys mimax | reverse complement strand
TCCAGTTGTGCCTGGCTTGGGTCTGGCTACTGTGCTCAACTCCTTCCTGCTGCTGCCCTTGGAAGTGAGCCTGCTGTGCCCCTTTGGTAAGATGTTCTGCTCCTGGATTAGCTGTGTGGTTTTGACCCTAGTGTCACTACAGGGACTTCAGCTGCAGAGTTTCACACCAGGCCTGCATGCCAGGCCTGGGCTGGGTCTGGAAGGATAGGGGGGACAGGAGAGTGCAGAAGCTCTCCCACACACTCACCTACCCTGGGCTTTGCTGGGTCTAGAGGACTCCCAAGAGCATGGTAGATGTTATCACTCACAGGGTGGGGTTGGGCCACCTGTGGAGGGGCAGAGGAGGTCCAGAGAATGTAGGTAAAGGTCTTTCTCATGCAGTGGGCCTGGGCTTGGTCCAGTGGGCACAGGACAGTGCAGAAGCTCTTCCATACACTCGCAGGGCCTGGGTTTGGACCAACATTCTTTTAAGGTATGTCATCAGCTTCATTGATGCAGACCTACCCAAAGAAATCAACCTACTTCCACTATTTATTTATTTTAAGAGAGTATTTCCATGTTACCCGAGCCAGTTTCAAAGTTCTGGCTCAAATAATCTTCCTTGGGCACCCTCCTGAGTTCAGGAATTGTTCCTGTGCTGAAAATATAAGGGGAGACAGAGACAGTCTTGGACAAATCAGGAAGTTACTAAATAACAAAGGAAAAAATGGATCCACAGTATGTAGAACCTCTGATTCCACCTCCTAGTGCAATAGAAATTCCAAAGCATATGGCTTCTATAGAGAGAGCACCTGAGTGAAAGAGAGACAGAGTACCCTCTTGGCTTCCCATTCCTTCCTACTGTATCTCCTGCTGGGAGCTCTGTGGAGCCAAACTCAGTCAGAAGACAGCTAACCTGATGACAAAGAAATTTACCACCTGAACTCTACAGAGGATGAACCTTTACAATAGGCATCAGACATGGAACAGGTCAGAAATACATCTGAGAACAAAGGACACTTGCTACATCTGGCAAACTGTTTCCTGATAAGAAATACACATACCAGAGAATGGAAGGTAGCTGATCTATAACAACCCACCTATTATTTGGATACAACAATTACTTCACCTCTAATTTTTTCTGAATATTGCACTTGCCAATTTCATAAATGGCCAGAGTACTCATCAGTAACCGACAAGGGTGTTTTGCAGAAGGAATCAAAGGCCATTCATAGGATTTGGAATTATTTCATACTGTTTGGAAACTTCATGGATAAATGGAAGTGATGAAATGAATAAGAAATTATTCCTGAAACCTAGTGGAGATTAGTGAAGAAAGAAAAAATCTCATTGTTCTCCATGAGTCACACTTCTCTTGCTTGAATTTCCCTGTTTTCTCTTATTGTAGAGAAAAGGGAAAATCGAGGTTAGAAGTTTCAAGAAAGAAGTGCAGGAGCTAGTTGGAAATCTGTCAGCCACAATAGCCTCACTGTCTCCCTTTCCTGATACCATTAAAATCAGTCACTCTGTGCTGCTACACTTAAAGGCTAAATGGTAAAGGCCTCTTGTTTTCTTGGAGATTTAATGACACCAGTGTTTTATACACTTCACGATTCTTTGCTCCTTGCAACCTATAAAGCCTCTGCTGGGTCTGTAGATGGGTTAAATGGTGTCCTAGCAAGAGCAAAAGAAGTAGTAGAGAGGGAGAGATTAATTTGCAAGTGAAGGCCCTCAGGCAGTGAGAGGTTAAGTGACTTGCCCTACTACCCCACGGAGACCCTGGAAGGAGGGGTCTCCTGCTTTCCAAGGCTCTGGGCTCTATTGAGCCACTTCAGAAGACCTTCATAGCAGGGAAACCAGCACTCCTGTGGAGAGGCTCAGACAGCCCCTCCTGACAGCCTGGAGATCAATGCTTATTAGCACTTCCCCTGAGCACCTGGCCAGCCCTGAGCAGGCAGGCTGGAGGAGTGCCCTTCTTTATTAACCCTTTGGTCTTCAGCTTTTAAGATTTTATTTACCACTCTCCCTTCAATAGATAGTAGGATTTCAGTTAGGAGAACCTGAAATATTAAACTTTTTAAACAAAATGCATGGACCAACAAGCTGATTACTGGAAATCACATGAGGAGTATTTTATTTTTGTTTAATTTAGTTTTACTTCTTATCTGGAACACATCCAAGCCAACAAAATGTTCACACATGACTCTGGTTGGGAGCAGAGGGACATCCTGAATTGTCCTGTTTGCTAATTCCTATGCAAACTCTCCAAATGACCATTTCAATCAAGAAGAGGTCAACCTGCTTGCAAGATCCCTTAACAACTGGTTCTAATAAGTCAGTAAAACCAGCTCTAGCACACTGACTTCCATACTCCAAAGCCCTTAGTCCCATTGCTGAAGGTCTAACCTCATTGCCTCTCCCTGAGTTCAGGCTAAATAAAAAGCCCAGTGCCTGGCTTTAGTGTACCCACTAAATATCTGTTCAAGAAATCAAATTTACTGAGAAGCACCAGTTCAACACAGCCCTTCCGGATCTTCAGTTTGCCTTGAGGGCTAAAATTAAATGTCAACTTCCATGACCTTAATGAGCATTACTCTCACAGAATTTTCTTAACATGTTTTGGTAATTCTGTTATATATAACAACTACGTATTGGATATATATTTCATCTCCCAAGCTAGACGCTGAACTCTTTGAGTATAGGAATCATGCCATATTCAGCTTTGTATCACTAGAGGATCTTTCCTTGTGCTTTCAAAGAAAAACAAACCAACAATGACAACAACAAAACACACACAATAAAAGTTGAATGAATTATGATCAATCAAGAATTGCCTTGGGTTGCTTATGTATTCAAAATACCTAAATACTAGTTTGCCAAATAGGAGAGCTTTGAAATATTAATGAATTAAGCTATGATATCTTTATAAGAAAAATAAATGAATATAAGTGGCCTGTTTCATTGAAATTGTACCCCTTAGTGGAACAAAGTACTTTCATCATGGGAAAGAGCTGCCTCAGAAAGCTCCTGTACAAGAGCACTCCATGCTCTACTCTGCTGTGGTAGTAGAGGTTCCATCATTACCGCCTACCCTTGGACACTACCTGTCAACTGGTCATTGACATCATAACAAGAAGGTTTAATGTGGACTTCATCCAGGATGATCACTTCAGCTCTTCTGGCTGAGAATGCAGATTAGTCAGGCATATATATATATATATATATATATATATATATATATATCCAAGTTTGCTAAATGAATATTAAGTATAGTTGTCTGTCCATACCTACTCACGAGTACATCCAGGTCTACCCTCAGTGGTCAAAATTTAGAGATTTATATCCCTGTAAAAAAAAGAAACTGCTTGCAAGTAATTTACTCACATTCTTCCCCACACTTTTTATTAACACTAAGTTACAATATATAATTCAATGCAATACTAGGTAAGTAGTTGCTATGTTCTATTTTTTTAGGGGATAAAGACAAGAAAAAAGTCTGCCCATGTTCAGTGTGATGTATTCTTTTTTTCCCCAAATATTTTCTACACACAGTTGGCTGAATCTGCAGATGCTGAACCTGAGAACGGGGAGGCACTGTGTGAGAATACTTTTGTTCTAGCTCCATGATAGTGAACCCTACAGAGCTTTTAGTGATAACAAACAGCTCATTCTGGCATGTGTGCCATGGATTCACTACCACCGCTAACCTTTTCAAAATCATCGTGACAGTGGAAACTATACTAATATTTTGACATGACTTTTAAATATAAGTAAAAGAATGGAACATTATCTAAAGTGTTAAAATATTTGACTATAAGGAAAATGTCGCTTGCAGGTAGACAAGCCACTATAGTTCAATTCATATCAAAGGGCTCCTGCTGGCACAGTTTCTCTCTGGACATTCATGTATATGTTTTAATGTTTGAAACTGAACCTATCAGAATATGCTTTCCTCCTTATTCCAACTTAAGCCCTACCATGTAATTTTTTTTCCACAGAAAAATTCTTTTCCTTGGAAATTACAATATACAGTATTTTGATTTTGTTTACTTTTCATATTACCCCTCTATATCATAAAATAGAATATAAAATTGCCTTTGATTTCTATAACTCACTTTTGTTTCGAATGCTATGGAAAGTATGCTTTAGGGTTTTGTAACTATTCAGCCATCCCTTCTGTCCACACACTTTTTCATGAAAGAGTGTTTTCAGATGGCTCATCCTGTGTCTTTGACAGCAGGGGCCCATTTCTGTCCAACACTCTTCCTTCTATAGAGTCACATCAAGTGAGTCCAATGCTATGACAGAGTAACAGACGGTGTTTGAAATGTTGCAACCTTTGGAGAAATTGACAGTGATGTTGGCATGAAGGCTGCTGGATGAGAAAAAGCAGAGAACATATGCAGATGCTCAGCAGTGTAAGAGACATTTTTAAAAAGAAAGAAAAAGGAAAAAAGAACTTGTCCACATGTACAACCTAAACCTACAGACTTGGGGAGAGAATTCACAAAGAACAATCACAGCGAACAACATGAGGATGCTTCTTACATTTAAGAGGCATCCACATCTGTTAAAAGACCTTCAGTAAGTATAATTCCTGGGTGCTTCAAGTAGGTTCCATGTGTTCAGGGAAATGAGACTGATATTTCCATGGTCAATGCTGTGAATTTTCATCATCTTGTTTTTGGTACATAATCAGGTTAACAGGAACTGATGCTGACAGAAGATTATGATTGAGAATATTGACTGAGTCCATGGCAGCTGCAAAGCACAGTTCAGCAGTGAGCATGGCAGGTGCCTCAGCGAAGGGGAACAGTCTAATGACTGTCATCCAGAAAATGCTGTTTGTGGCAGGACTGAGTTTTAGACTTGGATGATTGCTTTTTATAGATAAAAATGCCTAAATTAACTTTTAATGTAAAAAAATAATTTTATTGTTCTATTGTTTAAAATTTTAAATTTAACAAAATTTGATGTTTTATTGCATGTTATATTAGAAACTAAGATTCAGGGAGATTAAGCAACCTGTCCAAGGCTACCCAACTAGTAAATACCAGAGCTTAGTCTAGAAGCCAGGACACTCAAGGGTCCCATTTTAGCAATTCCTGAAAATTCCTCCATGCATATGTCCTTCTAATAAATGACTTACTTACATGTTGTCTTTTGTTGTGTCTTCAGTTTCTTCAACTTTGAAGCTTTGAATCCAACCTTCCATATGTGTCTACTGGCTGTATAAATCAGGCATCTTTCTTAAGAGGCCACAGTAGAAGCCCATGCCATAGTTGGCTAGTCACAATTGCCAATCACTCTACCCATCATCTTATTGGAATCAGAAATTGTACCTTGAATGAGTATCTAACCTAATAAGACCCATCGGTTATTTTGAATGGGCTGGTACTAATGATAAAAAAAAGGAAAGTACCTGATTGCTACAGGTTGAATATTTGTCACCTGTTAGATACATGTCAAAATTATTATTATTATTATTAATTATTTTGCATTTTAGTACAGGGTCTACAGGATCTCACTATGTAGATTGGACTCATAGTGATCTGCCTGTGTTCAGCCTTCCAAGAGCTGGGATCACAGGTGTGCACCACCACGCCTAGTCTCAATCACCATCTCAGCATGTGCCACAGGCGGGGCTGGCATGGCACACCAGGGATGGACTCCCTGCTGCTGCATCTACCTAAGCAGGAAAGTGGAAATTTTAAGAGTAATTAGGCCACAAATTCCTCACTCTTTTTATTTTTTTTTCAGAGCCAGGGATTGAACTCAGACCCTTGCACTTGCCAGGGAAGTGCTTATTCTACTGAACTATCTACCCAGCCCCAACAAGTTCCTCACTCTCATGGGAAGCCCTGGTGCCATTATGAGAGAACAACTGCAGCACCTCTTTGGTGCTTCACCCTTCCTCTCCCTATTGGATGAGCTAGGCAGAGGGCCCTTAGAAACTAAACATCCCAGTTTCTAGAACTATCTGTCAGTACAGTCCTGCTCATTATAAATTACTCAACTCTGATGTTCTATTACAGTGGAAAAAATAAATATTAAAGGCACTTATCTCCTGAAATCATGACCTATAAATACCACACAATATAGAACATCTAGGCAACATTCTTCTACTCAGGAGAGCTTGCTAGAACTGAAGACTAAAAAAAAAAAAAAAAAACCAAAACCGAGAGATGATTCAGGGAAGGTGAAGACATTAAGCCCCTCTGGATCCAGCTATCTTTGAAGCATATAAAGTCCTAAAATGTTGGGTCATTGAAGCTTAAAATGTCTTTACATTGCTTGAGCTATTTTTCCATTTTCTAACACATTATTCTGATTTTTACTTCAACGCTGCGTTGATCTCTTATGTCCCATCTCACATCCCTGTACTAAGCCTTCACTCTCAAGTGCATCATAGATTAGAATTCAGAACATCTAGAGACTTGGATCCCCACAGCACAGATTGCTCTCTTTCTCCCCTGAGTTTCTTTAACTGTCTTGGTGGGAGATTTGGGGAACCAGCACAAACATCTTTAGTAATACAAGTACCTCCCATGTCCATGGTACAAATATCAAATTGTTGATGCCTGGAGATGGAGAAAAGCCAATTCAAAAGCATATTTCTCACTACTTCTCTCAGAAGCCTGAGAGAAGTCTAGACCCAGGTGCATAGGGACAGTCAGCTATTTAGGTCACCTCATATAGGTTCCTTCTTCCCAGCTTCACCTCCCAAAGTAGACAACATCAATGCAAGATCTTTGCTAGAGGAAGCAAACGGTGTCACCTCCTTTTGGTAGGGAACAAGTTTCCATCATTCTCTATCTGGAGTGCTCACTCTTCTCCCTTCACTTATAGAGTATTACTTTTTTCTGGTTATTCTTATACTTCTCTGCTGCCAGTGTTGCCTGGAACTCTGTGCTCAACCATCTGCACACCAGAGTTTATCCAATTAGTGACTTCACCAAGCACTTAAAACTATTTCTAAAATTCCATCTTTGATCTAGACCCAATATCCTTAATCCAGATCTATTAGTCAGTGCATAAAGGTGTTTCTTAATGTTCAGATGAAAAAAAAAAAAACAAACAGTCAAATTACATCTTGTTCTGTTTAACACAGATCTTCTGCCTGGCATTGTAGTAACATCACAGACTTGCCAACAAATTAAATTCACTTCAATTCTTCAACCTTTCTCCTCAAGAAAACTTCACACTGCACAACTAAACACATTTCTAAAGAGATGTTAACATGTACTTACTGCTCCTCTACAAATATCATTTTAAATTATCTTTAGGAAACTAAGATTTTTTATACTGCTGTCTAGGAATTGCAAAAGAGAAAACATGTTCCACAGTTGTTGCTACTGACACACGTATTTCTTTGATGAAGGAAGTTAGGAATTGGGGTGAACAGTATAATACATGTTGGAATCTGTGATGCTGTATTTATGAGCACCACATTCTTCCTTTAACCCCCACAGCCTCTCTGAGTCACTGAACAAGCATAGCTTTTGATTCTTAATCTATTTAAAAAATGTCCACATGTGGAGAACCTGGAATTCCTACACATTACACACAACCATAACAGAATTTAAGTCTAAGATTGCAACACCTGTGAGAGACTTATGAGTAGGAGATCTTAATTGAGCTCATAGATTGGTTTTCTTCAGTGACTTAAAATAGAGTCTTACTGGACTGTATTCTAACATTCACCTCCAGCCTTGCAAGATCTTCACCCTAAGGCAAAAGGAACTGAAGGCCAAATGAGCAGCCTGCGGACACCAGCAAGGTGTGCATTTGTTTCAGCATCTTGCCAACAACTACTTTTTTGCAGTTCCCAAGGTGCTAGTTCCTGAATTCAAACACATTATAACCAATTGCTGTCTGCATAATGCAAATTCAAATTATGTTCTCTAATTAATCTAAATTTGCATTATAAATTGTAGCAACAATGCCTGTCATTGCCTTTCTCTCTAGCTAGGTGTATCAGATATATGCTTTAGAGGTTCTATGAGGAGCTAGGATTGGCAGTCATATTATTTTGGCTGGTTTCTCTGGCTGTTTAGAAGTTAAGATAACAGGGGCCCTAAGTTCAATGCTTTTTATCCAAAGGACTCTTGTCAATGCTGAGCAAATAAACAGAGCAGCAGAAAATCCACAGGAGTGGACTACTATCCCAAGTTCCCCTCCTAGCACCTGGGATTGAATTTGAAGAGTGGATTTTGTCCTACATCATACCAAAGCATCTGTGAGATTCAAATAGATCTCTGAGAGCATTAAGTGAACAAGAATCAGGCAATCTCAAGTAATTGTATTTTGTCTTTCATTTTATGTGGTATATAGCAAAATACTGTCATGTAGTCTATGTAATCACCTAAAGAGAGACCCACAACATATGCACCTAGGTTGGATCAGACCTTTCCCTCTACAATCAAAACTCATAGGATGAATAAAGGGCCCCACCACACAATTAATCCTGTAGTGTCCATTCCCTTGTGATCATCAGGTGCACCTCTTACCAACCGTCCATCCAAAGACAGTCGCGCAGACGGAGTTGACATTCTCTCTGACACCTGTCTATTATTCCTTTAATGCAGGATGAACATTACTTTCCTTTTCCCAAACTTGACCACCTTTCCAGGGCTCAGTGAATGTTCAGTCCTTTTGACCCACCTAATAGAAGTGGAAAAGGACTTGGCACCTGAAGTTGCTGGCTGACATCTGTTCCTCTGCCTGCTGCTTCTCAGTCTGCGCAGCTCTGGTCTTCAGTAGGTGAGAGCTGTCAGGCCTATTGGTTCTTTGATGCTGCCTGAGGCACAGCCATTACTTCTTTTTATCTGTATATAAGAAACATCCTGGATTGTCATTTCCAAGTGATTAATTTCCAAACATCGTTCAAAATGATGATTCTTAAATTGTTTGAACTAATGCTTTTGAAATCCTCGTATCTTTTCTTGAGGAGAAATGATGCAGAAGTAGCAATTGTAGATCTAACAACAAATATAAATGTTTGAGGGATGTTTACAGAGAATGTGGCAAGAATAGAGTTAAGAAGGTACTTTAAAGCCCAACGTAATGATTTCTACTTGTATGCTACAGTTCTAAATCTCTTATTCTTGTCACTATTCAACAGCTAATGAAGGAACGTTCTCTGTCTATGGATTTAATGAATCACCCTTGAATAATGGATGCAATGAATACAATGAACAACTCACATTTCCTTCCTTTATGTACAAAATAGTCAGCTTAACCATCCTTAAAAAAATCAGGCTACTGGAAAATGTGGCAAATGGAAAACCTAAACAGAAACACTAAGGTGATAGAACTGCTGTGTGTAGGAGCTAAGCAAGAGCAGGAGAAAATTATGCCTCAACCTACTTTGAGTTCCTGTGCCACAAATCCCTCTAACTGCAACTGCTGTATGACAAACTCCTCTGCTTTTGACCTGGAAATAGAAGTGAAATGGCCAGTGATGTACAAAGGCATCTGAAGCCAAGGAATAGCTTTCTGCTGCATCCACCTTATACAAACATTTTACATGCACTCCTGTGTACAGTGCAAAATTCTCACATTTTAAAAATAAAATACAAATTTTCTGAGGGATCCTGTGCTCTCTTTGGAAGCTAATCTCTGATTTTTTCCCAAGCCACACGTTATTAGACTTACGCAGCTATAGGTTAGGAAGCTAGAGGGTCACTCCATGGAAATACTATCTCAAAGGGATTTGCAGACAGGCACTTTTCTCACCCACCTATGGAGAGTGATTGGGCTTTAAGAAAAAGACTTTAAATCCAGAGATTGAAAAGTTCAGACTTTAATTTATCACAAGTCACTGCCCAGTGTTTCCAAGTATATTTGATCATAACTGAATATTACCCACATTTAAATTATACTTTTTCTTAAATAAGGAGAGATTCTGAGAGATTCCTATAGTGCAAATAGGACAAAGTTCCCATAAGGGCTATTGGGAACTTAGAACTCCCATAGAGGTTCCACATCCAGTATTTTCTGTTGTAAACATTTTACATTAGGTTACATTTGTCGTAATTAAGGACCAGAAATTGATACTGACACATTGCTATTAACTAGAGTCAATATTTAATTTGGACATCCTTAGTATTTCCTTATGCACCTTTTCTGTGCCAGGATCTCACCCAGGCTTTGATATGACACACAGCCATTGTGCATCCTGAGGCTTCCTTTGACTGTCACTGTTTCAGACTCCATGATTTAAGCACCCCAGACAGATTTGGAAAATACTTGTCAGTACTTGTAAAGTGTCTTTTCCACAATTAGGTGAGGTTATGGGTTTTTAGGCATAAGAAGACAGAGGCAAAGTGCCTTTTTGTCAGAATGTATTACTCCATACCAGGGAATCTAACTAGCACTTAAGTACTTAGCTTAGGCAGTGTTCATCACATGTATCTAGTCACCTAGACCATTTTTGTCCACGTTATAGGAGAAATTCGGTGTGTGACTCTCATCTGTCACTAGTTAGTTTTACTCTGTTTGAAGACAGTGTTACACATTTGGTATTCCACATGGAGGTGAAGGGCTTGTCACATTTTTCACATCTATTTCTTCAATCATTTCTGTATTAGTATAGATTCATAGATAATATTTTATATTTGGTTTTAGGCTTCACTACTATTATATTTCTTTTCTGTTAAAATTTTTCTAATATTGAACCACTGGTGACTCTTGTAACTGTGTCTTGTGTCCCTTTGTTGCTTTAACCTAGTCATTCATTGTGGCTTTTTATGTTTGTTTGTTTGTTTGTTTGTTTTATTTTTGCTTGTTTGCTTGATTGTTTTTTTTTGAGACAAGGTCTCACTGTGAAGTTCAGGCTGACATTAAGGTAACTCTTTATAGCCCAGGCTGCTTTGAAACTCAATGATCTTCCTGTCTCAGCCTCCCCAGTGCTGGAATTACAGGCGTGTACCACCACACCCAGTTCTGGTGCTGACACAGCATGCAGTATTGAGAATTGAACATAGGTCCTTGTGCTTGCCAGACAGGTACTTAGACCACTGAGCTATCTCCTCGGCCCACTTCTTGTGTTTTATTAGTGTTGGTTAGCTTGATTTTTGAGTGCTTACTTTCTGGCTGTATAAGATGCTCTGTATCCAGGTGTGTCATGAGAGGAATAATGGGAGCCAGGAGAGATTCTGGTCAGATGGCGTCATCTACCACCCACTTGAGATGATAATTGGTAATTCCTTCTGAGTTCCACATTATGACTGAGGAAAAATTTGTCTGTCAACTCTGACAAGTAAGTTGCCATTCTTTCTTGCCCTATAGTTATGGTTTGTGTCTAGGTGCTCCCCCAAAGCCTCATGCAATCATAGAGCATACTTCTAGAGTTTGTGATGAATTCCAATGCTGGAGTTATTTGGTATGAGTGCCTCTGGGAATTATGGGTGTGAGTGCTACACCCCCAATAGCCTGCATGTAAAATAAGGAAGGGAGAGAGGCTTTCTGTCTGCTGCCACTGCTCTTCCCTTTCTGCTCTTGCGGTTTTGCTGATGGGTCATTCTTTCTTGGAGCCAGCTGCTTATGGAGTGAAACCTCCACAAACTGTGAGATAAATAAAACCTTTCCTTCCTTAATTTTGAGAGTTAGGTATTTTGTCCCAGTAATGAGAGAAAAGTAACCAAGACACATGCCTAGGAACCTAAAATTAGCCAAGCACTTCTTGAAGACATCAAAGAGGGGAAACTAAAAGCTCATCAATATGTCAACAGTTACTATGATTCCACAGAATCCTGATACAAGGATTATGGACACCAAACAAATAAATGCCCCTTCTATCTGTGACATGCAACAAAATCTGACTAGTCAGGGCGAACTCAACCTGAACCTCTCCTCACACTTTTAGGCCCTAATGCGCAAGACAGACTGAGCTCTATCAAATTGAGCTCCCAAGAGCTCAGGGTCATTGCAAAAGTCTGGGAAAACCTGTGACTTTCCTGGTAAACAATGGAACAAGGCTATCCGCCTTCAAAAGTCTCCTCTGTCAAACTGTTATCATCATTAGGGAAATTGGGATGCTTATCTCTCATCACTTCTTCCAGCTACAAATTTGCCGCCTGCAGAGACATCTCACTACCCCTAAATTCTTATAAAAGCCAGTCCCCATACTGTTTCTGGAAAGAAATTTTCTCTTTATGTTACAAGTGACCATATCCTCCAAGTCGGTCACTCTCCCTCTCACTTCAATCTGAATTTTCAACGCTAACTGAAAGGAAGATGACAACTTCATCAGACTGAGACAGATAACTTAAACTCTGAAATTCTGAAAACTCTCTTCCCAGAGAAATAAGCCAAAGACTTGCCTTTTGGCCTTGCTATCAAGGATGCCACCTCACTGTGTCCCCCATTACTGTGAGATTTCATGGGAAGTACAAACAGGTATCCAGCCACACAGCAATTAGAGACCCTAATGGACTCTTAATCCTCTTGCACTCTGATTCCTGACACATAGACCCTTTTAGGAAAGTTACCTCCAGATACCACCAGGCTTACATGTCTAAATTTAAAAGATGCTTCCCTCTGCTTGCAAGTTGCTTCCATAAGGCCCCTCAGCTTGGAAAATTCTGAGACAAAATATAACTTATGTGGACTCAGTTGCCACAAGGAGTTAGATTCTCTATCTGATGAGTGATTCTTACAACAGATTTTTCCAAGTTCCTATCACCTTGTCTCTGGGACAGCCTGTTTCTCTGTCCTTTCTTGTTCCATCATGGTCCATCAAGCAAACAGTATAAACTGTCAAACTGCTAAAATATACCTCTCCTGCCTGTATATCCAGCTTAAGATCTCTCAGCTACCAATGAGACCACCATTGCTCTCCATGTATGTTGTCTCAGTCTTCTGTCATCCACAGATTACTGGTGACACTTGCCCTGGAGTAAAGAATGCTCCCTTCTTTCTTCAAATGCCCCTCTTTGTAAAGACCCCAGTTCTGGACTCAGGAGGCAACTGACCTGGACTCAACCTCCCACAGGTTCAAAAACTTGTTTCCCAGCACAAAATATCACTGCACTTCTGATTAATGACATTCATGCTGCTTGCTGGAAAGACACAAAAGCTCCACAGAAATATCTGGCAGAAACTAGTTGTTAGAAAGAAACTTCACAAATTTCTTGGAGCTGTTGGCTTCTACAAAATCTAGATCCTTGAGTTCACATAAACAATGGTGCTTACTCAAATTATCAGCCACTGGGAGAGCACAGTGGCCTACCTGTGAAAATATTTTGATCAAATCACTAAGGGTTTCCTCTTCCCTTTATCTACGTGCCCTAACCACCACTGTCCTTCTGACCAAGAAAGCTGACAAGCTCATCAGGCCAAGACCTAACTGTTTAGGTGCCACATGCTTCACTGGGCCTCCTCAATAAATAGTAAAACCCCTGAGAGATGCTGAATACACCCTGTCTATGAATGGAAGTAGCTCTGTTAGGAATGGAGTCTGATAGGAAAGATATGCTGTGGTCACCTTGCATATAGCTATTTTGGCCAAAGTTGTCTTTGTTTTGCCTTAGCTCTATGGACAGTTGTCCTGGGAGACTAGAAAATAAACAATAAGGCCCTTAGAAATGATAAAGATTTGACTAGTATCCAAAGCACGTTGGACACTCTCCTAAATGAGATTAACTCCTTCACTGTCTTGTCAGAGTCAATTTAGGGAGAAATCCTAGAATAATAGAAATAATCCACAACTTCCTGGTGGGAATATTTAGTGTTGCAAACCCTAGCTAGGGCCCATCCTTGGACCAGTGACAGCCCCACGGTTATTGCTTCTCATTGGCCTTATCTCAGATCACATGGAACATGCCCAGCAAAGTTTAGCCAGGGAAATGAAAAAAGGAGGGAAATGTGTAAGAAAACACTCACTCTCGGCCAATATACTTCAGTTGCCAGGTGGCAGTTCCAGTTACCTCTGTCTCTTAAAAAAGATTGGTAGAAGGGTTCCTTTTTCCCTACAGCCTCTCCAACATTTGTTGTTGGTTGATTTCTTTATGAT
>NDGM010319726.1:0-13145 GCA_002564305.1 Octomys mimax | reverse complement strand
GCGTCGCGGGCCTCGCGCGGTGGGGCGGGAGGCCGGGAGGGCGCGCCCGCAGTGTCTGCTTCCTGAGTGGCGCAGAGCGCGAGCCCCGGGCACGGCGGGCGCGGGGGCGACCTTGCGGGTCCCCGGGAGCCGAGCCGGCGGGCCGGCGGGCGGGGCGGGCAGCTGCGGCGCGGATTGTGGTGGGGTGTTTTCGTGATCTCTTCGGAGAAGATCAGGCTCGGGCGTGAAGAGCTTCCGAAGCCCTCCCGGCTAGGGAGATGGGAAGGCTTGGGCTGGAAGGCCGTTGCTGTTTGTGGAGCAGAGCGGACCTCTCCGCAGAGCCCGTCCTAGCCCACTCAGGACAGTGAGGAGATTTGATCGGAAGTTGCATCGAGGTAGAACATAAATTAAAGCCATAGAGTTCTAGAAATGCAGTAAGATGGTGGGGAACGGCCACTGTCAGCTGATGGGAAGGACAAACCAGTTTTTCTAACTGGGTGTTATTGGACCTGTCGGAATCATTTTTACCTCCCCTGATATTCTGTCTGGTGACTGACCAAATCAGAGGCCCCCGGGCCGGCCGCTCTTAACTCCCCTGGCTCACTTGACTGCTGCCGACGCCCAGCCTGGCCCCTCTGGCCTCTCCCGCTCCGGCTGCCCCGGGCTCCATGGGCCTCAGCGGCCTGGCTGCTCCTGCTTCATTCCGAGCCCATGGGCAGGTATTGGCAGTTCTGAGGCCTTAGCCAAGTCTCCAGCAGTTTGCCCCTGATTTCCTTACCTTTCCCAACTCCCTCCAGGTACTCTACCAGTTTATGTCGGGACCTGAGATCAGGCCTGCACAAACAGACTAAACAGGACAAAGTTAAAACATTTTAATCTAAAATTAGTTTCCCTCGGGGGCTGGGGATTTAGCTCAGCAGTAGAATGCTTGCCTAGCAAGCTGGAAGCCTTGGGTTGGTCCTCCGCACCAAAAACAAAACAAAACAACAACAATAAAAACCTCCCCTAAAATTAGTTCTCTCCAGTTGCACCCTTGAACTCAAAGTACCCTGTGTTCTCTAGCTCCTCCTTATGCATTGTGCTTGTGGGCCTCTGAAGAAAATAGTTGGCTTAGGCTTTGTTCCTTGAGACTCTTAGGAACAGCTGGCAAGACAGTGTCTGCACGAAGCCGTGGGAATGCCTGCTGAACACGTAGCACTTGCTTCAGAGCCCACTTGGTAGTCCTCTGCTTTGGGCCAGATGCGCAGCAGCCTGCGCTCCAGAGTTCAGGGGCGTCCTGTCTGCAGGTGCAGTTTGCTGGGTGCTATGTGGATCGCGTCCCAGGGCATCCTGTGGCTCTGAACTTGGCCAGGCTAACTTGAAATAATAAGTTGGGGCGATTGTGAGGATTAAATGAGTTACTCTGTATGCAGTCACATGCACTACCACTGAGCTGTGCTCTCTGAGTTGCTCTGAAGCTCAGAGAGGTGCCTGATGTGTAAGTTGATGCTGTTGCTGCAGTATAAGTAGAAAAAGCATAATTTTGTTTGTCTTTTTCCCCTGTATTTAGGGACTGAGCCCATGGCCTTCACAATGCTCTGCATCCCAAACCCTTCAGTTTTTTGAGAGGCAGGGTTTTGCTAAGTTGCCTTAGCTGGGCTGCCTTCCTCAGCCTTCTGAGTGCTGGGATTACAGGCGTGCACCACCATGGCAGGAGAAAAACACAATTTCTTAATGGTAAACAAAGTGTACTTAGATTTTGTCTGTCTTTAAGGTGATGGCAGAAAGCCTTAGGGCCTGAAAGAGTAAGAATTCAAATGAGGTGGGGGCAGAGTACCGGCAGAGGAAGCAGGACAGGCAGGGTAAGTGAGAAGGACTGGCAGTTCTGGATCAGTGTGTGGGGAGTGGTTGGAACAAATAAACTATAAACAGGAGCTCAGAGTAAAGGTGAATGATGGCTGGGAGGGGCCGCGTGGGATGGACTCCGTAGAAGGAGGCTCAGTGAAGCAGCTAGTGGAAGAGTCCTGCGGAGGCATGATTTGCCAGAGAAGCAAGAGAACTCAGTCTTGGGACAGTGTGGACCCTGAGTGAATGAGGGAGGGCCTGGGAGATCAGGATGGACGGAGCTGGAGAGTAAAATAGCTCCAGATAGCAGAGAGAGGTGTGCGGCAGCGCTGGAAAGTGAGGAGGCTGGAGTGCCCACCCTGTTGGGAACTCAGTGGCCACAGGACCGGGAGCTGCAGGATGAATCTTTGCAAGGTGGATGCTGCCCGCGCCCGTCTTCACCTCGGACCTTAGGTCCAGGCAGCTAAGAAGTATCAGGAGGGAGGGAAGGAGAGGACTCGGGAGCGCACTGCAGCAAAGCTGACCTCCCAGCGCTCTCGGGCCTGCCAAGGTCCCCGCTGCAGGGAGATGCTCAGGGCTCAGTGTGTATTTCTGGCTGCTTCCAAGCAGTTCCTGATGCCAGAGTTGCTTTGTGCCTGCCCACATCAGCCTATCCAGAAGACAGGAGGGAGGGGAAGGGAGAAAGGCCCTCGGTGCTAGACCTATACAGTGAGAAAGGCCCCTTCGCGCAGCCCGGCCCAGCAGCTCTCAAGCTGGACTCGTGATCCCCCTGGGAAGAGGCTTCTAAATTGAAGATCACAGAGCCTGAGTCACATTCGCGCTTAAAGCCTTTGAGGTGTTGGCCGAAGTTCCAGCTGCAGAATGCAGTTCGTAGGGCCTCCTGGCCCAGCTCCTGGCCGCCCTCCAGCTGATTCTCACTTGCCCCACCCTTGTGTGTGTCCCTGCAGTATCAGGCTCCCTGAAGTCCCTTCGCAGGCTGCACTCTGCAGGCCTGTTTCTTTTCTTCTGCAGGTTCCCTTCCCCTGAATGATGCCTCCACACTGGCCTGTCCCAGGCTTCGCTTCCTCCTCCAGTCCACTCCGCAGGACCACGGTGAGGGCTCCAGGGAGAGTTCTGCGCCTGAATTCCATCCACACCCCAGGGAGGCCCACCCTCTCGATGCTCCTGTAGGGTTCTGTTTTTGTATTCCTGTTGTGTGATTACCCGCTTATCTCTGTTGTGAACCTTGAGGGCTGAGGACAGTGTCTAGCTCAAGCTTGTGTTCCTAGTGCCTAGTGGTAGAAAGCATTTAATGTGTTGAATAAAACAACTTATTTTTTATTAAAATAGGAGGAACATTCAAGCTACAATACTGATGCGCTCTGAGTTTTCTTGGTGGGCAGCTTCCTGTTTCAGAAGGCTGACCCTGTAACTCGCCCGCAGCCCCCGAGTCACCTGCAAGGCCAGGCACTTCCTCTCAGCTGGAGGCCACGCTTCCTGGAAGGCCACTCTGCCGTGCTTGCCATGCTCGCGCTGCATTTGGAGCCATCCCAAACGGCTTGGTTCTCTCTTCACAACAGCCCTGTTGGGCCCGTCTTCTGAGGGACAAAATGTGAAATTTAGAGGAAAGTAAGGTTTGTTTTATGTGGAATGTGATCACCTTCAAGTTAGGCAGGGAGAGAAGGCGAAGGATGAAAAAGTCCATCTGGCGTGCTGGAGAAGATCTGGAGAGTCTCCACTCAGGAGCCCTGGAGCTGGGAGCTGGGGCCCGATGGCATGCACGGGGCCTGACACTTTTCAGTCTCTTAACTCTTTTCTGTTTAATGAAGGAACAGTTACCCAAGGTACCAATGACGTCCTTCCAAAGTACGTTGCCAATTCGTATGACCTTATGAATTGGCAGAAGCCCAAAAGTGTCCTTATCATTTTATAAACACGAGCATTGCAAGAAAACAACCTCGTATCTGGTAATAGTAGTGTGCATTTATTTTGTCTTACAAAATACTGTGAGGTCATTATAGTATTATCTCTTTACTGTGGAGAGTAGGAAACAGGCTGGGGTAGTTAATTGTGTGTCTGCATTACGCAGCTTGGGTTTGCTCTTAGCCTGCTGCTCTTTTTGTACATAATTGTGAGATTCTTTGGCCCCGTAATGGAGCCTCTGCATTCCTAGTGTTAGAACTTCTTCTTCTTTTTTTTTATATATTTAGTACAGAGTCTGCAGGGTCTCACTACACAGTTCGGACTTTAAGTGCTCCTCCTGTTTTCAGGCCCCCAAGTACTGGGATTACAGGCATGCGCCACCATGCCCAGTGTTTAACGTTAATTCTTGTATTTTGTAACCTCCTAATTGGTACTGCGTTTTGGGGCAGTCGCGGGTAGGACAGGTGGGAGCACACATGTGGATGCAGGGGCGCCACCCCAGCAGCAGCGGCTCTGGAGTGATACTTGGATTAACGGTGAAAATATCTTCCTAGAGCGCCCCGAATGCCATGTTTCAAATCTTAGAAAATGCATGTGAGCACTTGTCACAAGTTAGACTCTCAGTTAAACTCTGTCCTCAGTCTATCAGAGATTTCTTGCTTGCACACTCTGAATCATGTAGAAATAACCTTGTTTATTCTGACCCCAGCCTTCTTTTTATTGCTTCTGAGAACAGATGTACAGAAGGAGCCAGTCGCTCAAATCTCAGAGAGAGGAATGCAGCCAACAGGATGAGGCTGATTCTCACTCCTCTTAACAAATGATTTAGATGGGCTGGCGGGATGGCTCGGCGGTCTAAAGCGCCTACTCGGAACAAGCTTGGCAAAGCTCAGGGACCGCGGTTCAATCCCCAGCACCACACGCCAGCCAGCCCCGCCCCCTGTGGGCTGAGCTGCCCCCCCACAAATAAATAAATAAATTAAAAAACAAAAAACAAATGATTTAGAGCTCCGCGTTGCCAGTTAAGAACTATGTGTGGCCTAACATTCTTCCAAGCCTGTCTTTACGTTCTGTTCATTGAAGGTGTAGCTTCACCTTTGTGCATCTTTATGGAATGGGTATGCCAGATAATAACTGTGAGATTGCCTGAGTGCACATGTAGCGGAGTGCTGGAAAGATAATGTCTTAGTAAATGTTAAAATGTCTACTTCAAAGTCTTAAGTCAGACACATCCAGATGTAAGTGGACTGTTGGACTATGCAGATGACCCTAACAGTTCTCCAACTCTCCTGAAATAGAAATCCTTCATCGGTATACCACCCCCCTCACTGCATGTGGCACGTTTATGTGAGGGCTCAGAAAATGCTTCATGAGACAACTGAATGAAAGAGTGAATGGCCGCGTAGATGGATGGGATTATTGGCTTAGGAAACAGCGACAACCAAACAGGTACAGAGATACCTCCGCCTCTATCCGGTGCAGCTCGGAGCTGTGTTGTCGCAGAGCAGTAAGCAGTGGCCTTCCAGTGCCAGTGCCAAGCCCGGAAAAGGCCGGAGATGCCCAGCTCGGGTGGCTTCCTGTCCTGCTTGGTTTCTCCCCTCGCTGCCCTGCCCAGAGCAGGAAGAGGAGCCCCACACGCTGCCCTGCCCTGCGTGCGCTTCCTTTTCTGGCATGTTCACCATCCTTCAATCTAGGGTTTCCGTTTGTGTCACAAGTCCTTGTGCTCAGTTGGCAGAATGTTTCAGGGACATACTGTCTGGAAACAGATCAGTGGGAACAGCTCTGTTCTGAATACTCGGTACTCAGGCTTTCTGTTCAGCAGCTTTGGACAACCCAGGGAAGGCACTGTGCTTTGCTGCGCCCGTGCTGCACGGAAGGTCCTCATGGTCGCCCTCTTCTGTGTGGTAGCTCTAGGCATGGTGCTCCATGGCACGCACTTTAGGAAACTGAAGGTCGCTGGGCTTGAGAACTTACCCCGTCACTTGGCTTGTGGCTGCTCAGGCCCAAAGCTTTTAGCTCTTTCTTCATAACCTTGTGTCACGATTACAGTAGCAGTGTTTTCTCCACAGGACCCGAATTGGCTGATTAGATTTGTTATTCTCATTTTGCTAAATCTAGTTCTGGACTGTGGATGTGGTTAAGAGGTACAAGTCTTTTGTATTTGGTTTATTATTTTTTATTAGTGCATGTTTGTTGTACATACCGTTTACGTTCTGTACGGGAATTGGTAGGTGTGTGTGATGCAGCTTCGCCCGCCCCGCCCACCCCTCGATCCCCTTCCTCATTTTCAGTCCACCTTTGCAGTGTGTAATGTTGCTCTCCTCGTCTGGGGCCGGAGCATGTGCATGAGCCTCTCGGTCGCTTTGTCCATCTTTCGTCCCTTCCTCCTGCTGTCCCTTACTCTCCAGATCCATTCCCATTTTAGGAAGACCTGGCGCCTTGCTTTCTGTTGCTGAGCTCTTATTGTGCTCTTTATTTATACTTTGCCTTTCTCAGACGGGAAAAACCACGTGACACCTACCTAGATCGTGTGTCTGACTGGTTTCGCTTAACATAGGGTCTCAAGGTGCACCCAGCATCCCACAAGTGACTCGAGCTTAGACCTCTTTGTGGCAGAACAGGGCTTCACTGTCACACTTGCTTTATCTATTTGGAGGGAGCCCTTTTTGATCCTCAGATCAGTCCATATTTGTAACCCCATGGATAAGTTACTGGAATCCCATCAAGTTAATTCCATTCTACTACTGCAAGTGCAATTGATGGTGAGAATAAAGACACTGAGGCACATTTGTACTTACAGAGATCCAAGGGGTCCTAAGTCCAGCCATGGGGATGGCTATCTAGAGCAAAGGCCTCTACCCAGGGCCAAACCCAGGCTTTATTCAGTCATGGAGGAGGAGTGGCTTGAGGATGAATGACTAAGAATTGCAGGAAGTAGGTGAGTACTGTGAGCTGGGCTGGGTAGGAGGCCTGCGTTTGCCTCTGCAATATGCAGAGAGAAGGACATGCAGAAAAAAATAATTTACATTATACTATTGAGATAGTATCTAATGTTTTGGGGTCCTGTGCTTCAGCTCTGATGTGTAATCTTTCAAGCCCCAGGAAGTCATAACCTCTATCTGAAAGCTAATCCCAGCCAACAGTGTGGAGCACTGGCTCTTCGTCCTGTCTCCACCCGGCTCATATTAAAGAGCAGCAGGTGCGTGTTCTCAGGGAAACACATGTGCCATCTTCACAGACTACCACCAGCACCTTAGCTAGACCAGTATGCATTGCTTAAGGCCAGTTGGAGGGAGAAATCCTTGCCAGCTCTGTACCTAACAATGCATAGAGATAGGGTCAGGCACAGCCAAGACAGAGACATCTGCTCTTCTTTCAAGGAGAGTCGCCCAGGTGGTCCTTCACATCTGTTCATTCACTGATGAACGTTCTTGCCAGGCCCTGGACTTGACTCCCTGCATTATAATGACAGCACAGTATAACCTTTTGGATTGTTTATGACTTTGCCACAGACCCACACTCTGAACAGTCCCATATTCAGATTAGCTTGTGGGGATGGGCTGGAGCTTCCCACGGGGAATAGAGTCTTTTTTTGGGGGGGGTGGTTCTCATTGCTCTTTTTTAAGTGCTAAGAGTGAAACTATGGAAATAAACCTTGCCGCTTGCCAGTCCATCTCGCTGCCGTGTGCTAGCCCTGCTTTCGATATTACTGTTAGTCCAAGAGAACTGGATTTGTCCCTCCTTTGAGGTGCATCTCATATCTACTCAGTAGTTACCTTTTTAGTCCATAAAACGTGACAGTTTATCATAGCAATAATTAATTGCCTGCTGACGTATATATTTAGCCATAGAAAAGGAGAAATAAGGAAAATGATTTGCAGGCTGAACCAAGAATAGAAACGCAATTCAGTATTCCAGTCATGCTTTTGTTGACCTGCCCAACAAGAGTGTAGCTCAATCACAAGAGGTCAAGCTAAGAGCATTTTATATTTTTAATCAGAACTCAAAATATGGGCACATTTCATTTTGCAGAATAAACAAGTATCTGAATACTGTTTTTCATTACACATTCTCCTCGACTCACACTGTCATTCTGAGGCGATTGGCCTGGAGTTCTGCCTGACCTTCAGTTGGCGGGAGTACTTGATGCAGCCTACACAAGCCCCGAGTTCTTGGGTAGTTAGTTCATTCAGTCAGTGCAGATGAACGAAGCATCTGCTGCGTGTCAGATGCTATTCTCAGCCCTGGAAACGTAGCACTGAGCAAACAGACAAAGTTACCTGTTTTCATAGGATTTAATGCCTAACAGAGTACAGGCTATAAATAAAATAGATGCAGAAAATAAGTTTGAGCCCAGCCTGGGCAACGTAGGGGCTTAGCAAGACCCTGTCTCAGAAAGAGGGAGGGAGGGGGGAGGGCTAGAGATGCAGCTCAGTGCATCTGGCTCAGTGCCTGTATGGCAAAAAGGAAAAAAAAGTTTTAGATGCTAAGGATAGGAAATAATTGGGGAAAGTGAGGTGCAGAGGAGGCCCTGAGGAGGAACTGGTAAAGAGGCAGACCTGAAGACCGAAGTCACTTTGGGGGCAGCCCCGAAGCAAGTGACAAGGGCAGTCATAGAAGTCCCAAGTGAGAACATTCCGGGAGGGGGCCTTGCCGTGATAGCAGGGCCGTGAGGTACCCATGACCTGTGGGTTTGAGGAAGAACTAAGGTTGATGTGGCTGAAGAGGAAGAGCAGGATGTGGGGCCAGGGAGGCGCAGAGGGAGTGGGCAGATGGTAGGTCCTGGTGTACTATTTGTAAGAAGTCTGGCTTTTATTCTCTGTGAAACAGGAAACTGGGTTCTGAGCAGTGGGTTTTGACGGAGTCTGATTTACATTTTAGTGCAGTCATGTTGGTTGCCACATTGAGAGCAGGCTGTAGGTGAAACTAGTTAGGAGTTTCAGTAGTCTGGCAAGCCACAGTGGTGGCTTGGCCAGGTGGTTAGCTCTTCTGTCTGGAAGAGCGCGACGCTGTGATTCTGGGTATGTTTTGAAGAAAGACTCTAGAATCTGTGGGGTGAGAGAAAAGGAAGAACCACACGTGGCTCCAGGGGTTGGGCCCAAAGCAGTCTGAAGTGGGCAGTTGGTTGGTGTGAACAGGATGGACTGCACAAGGAGACGCTGGCTTGGGACCGGACCAAGACTGCGCTTGTGTAGACGGGAGACTAACAGAGAAGAGGAGGGGGATGGGGAGAGCAGGAGGAAAGGCTGATGGGTTGTCAGGTGAGCCAGATGTGAAGTCCGCTCATCTGGATGATGTGTGGTAAAAATAAAACAGCAAAGAAGGAAAGGATTCACTTTTATTCCTAGGGGCAAGAATAAAATAGTTGTTACCGTGAGTGGAGAAAAATAGTGCACTGTGTTTCGATGAGTGTAGTTCCAGTGACTTTCTGCTTTAGTGTGTGCTTGCAGTGCACACTGACAGCGCTGTGGAGTTGGTGCATGCACAGAATGCGTCTAATTCTCACCCTGCCCCCCAGTTTCAGCGACTATTAGTAAGTTCTAGAGGCTGCTGAGCAACACATGCCTGTAGTTGGCGGTCTGCCTGACACCTTGAGGAAAGAGCAGATGTCATGTCAGATGTTCCCACCACGGGCACAAAGATGAGGACAAAAGCGCAGAGCCTCAGGGAGACTCGGGGGTGTGCTGACTGTAGCCATCACTGGTGTGGTAGTCGTGTCAGGTTATTTACATGTGTCCAGACGCACCAACCCATGCAATTAGAAGTATATCTGTCAGACCACAAGAAAGCTGTGGGAGGGGGGGCTCAGCTTTGGACATCTGGAATGTGAGATGCCTTCAGGGATTTATTGGAGCTTCATATACCTTCCTAGAGCTCAGAGAGTTCATGTCCCATAGCAGGCAACTTTCTAGACTTTCTCTTCCACATGTAACCGCACATTAATGACAGGAAGGAGAGACTAGTACAATCCTCCCTGATGGAGGAGGAGCTAAAGCACAGCAAGGGTCACACAGATAAGAAGGATGGGGCCAGGGTTTGAGCCTGAGCTATTACCAAGCCTGAGCTGTTTCTCATAAGGCAGAAGCATGAGGTTAAGGCTGGGGGACACACATCCTTGTATCCTAGGTAATTCTGTGGAGCAGCTAGCGTCATCCCCTGGGGTGTAGCAAGTAACAGAGTGGGGTTGGGGATGTTGGATGCCTAGGGCGTGGAGCAATGGCTGCCAGAGAGGCTGTGGGTTTGGCTGTGGAGCCCGAGCCTGAGGAGAACCCAGCTCATAGCCAATTCCAGGGGGCCGGAAGGGGGACACAGAGAAGTCACTTCCTGCAGAGCAAGGTGGAGGGCTTTCTCCTTTACCCTTCACCACAGCCAGATCAGAAGCCCCTTCTGTGCAGCTGCTCATAGTGCACTGGTGAACTTCATGGCCCAGAAATGCCATGAGCCTGACTTTCAGACCAGAAGAGGGACTTGGCTCAGACTCAGAACACCCCAGGAAGATGTAGAAACTCCTGTGTTAAGCCAGGTCCTGCAGGGTCTAACCTTTTTCCTTATATCCTGACTTTACTTTTTTAAAAAATTTTATCTTGAAGAGCAATAACAAAACCAAAAACAAAAATTAGAAACAAAGACAGAAACAGGGTGACATACAACAATGCAGACATTGCATATTTTCAGACCAAGAATAGCTAACTGGTGTGTGTCCATTTCTAATGTCATATCTATTATTACTATATTCTCTTTAAAATAAAATTTTAAAAAGGGTAAAAGAAGAAAAAGAGAGACAAGAACAAAAATTTAAGATTTCCAGAAAACAAATAGTAATATTCAATCGTGTGTCCAATCCTATGTAACTATTTGTTAAGCTGAGCAACAGAGTTGAGGATACCTTGACTTTACCACAGCTTGGCAGGTGTGCCTTCCTTCCTCATGGATCTGCGAGATGGCAGTGAGGACTTCAGGCAATCTGCTTGCCCTTATCTTGCTACTCAAAACTTAGTATTTGATGCATACCTAATTTGTTGATTGAATGGACCAAGATGCATGATTGAACAAGAACATATAAGGAAATGAACATCATTGATGGTCGTGAATTGAGCATCCGCTACTGTCTCAGGACACATGGACAAATGGGGCAAGAAAAGCCAGTTAAACATATTTTCTCTTTGGATATCTGTATTGTCCCTGGGACCACAGTACTTATCAGAGCATCAGAAGACTTGGGCTGTTTGATGACCTTACTTTCCATACATCGCTTGGACTTTAATCTTTGCCATCACTCTTCCAAGGTCAAAGCTCTTATGACCTCCTAAGTCCCTGCAGTGACCCATTCCACTGGTTCTCCTCTAGCCCTTCTCTGGAGCTACAGAAATTCTCCTCTGTCTCCTAATGTCTCCTATAGCACTGGGAACCCTTCTGGAAGCCCATTTCTCCTCAGATAGTGTGGTCACTCCTTATCGTGGCCTTCACAGCTGGCCTGCTCTGATCATGTTCTCTCTGGCCTTATCTGGTGTCATACACTTGGCCTGGTTTTTGAACTCTAGCCAGGTGGCTTTCTCGTTATTTCTTTCTTTTTTTATAAAGTCAATTTTTTTTTTCATCATAGGGTCTTTGCCCCTGATGTGGTGTTTTTTCATTGTTACTGTTCTTTGCAGTCTGTGTTATTCCCATAATACTTTGCAGTAGCTTCCAACATGCCTTTTTTGTGAGCATGTCTCAGTCACCTGAGGAGAAGAGTCATACTTATTTGTGTTATGAATTAAGCCTCACTGGACTGAGCTCTTTAAGTTCCATCATGACATAGCCAGGGGAGGATTTCTCCCCTCCAGTCCTCATTACCTAACACAGGATGGTGATTTCTTTTTTTCTGTGAAGGGTTAAGTAGTAAAGATTTTAGGTTTTGACAACAATATGGTCTTTGTTGAAATTATTTGACTATGATATTTTATCACAAAACAGCTACAGACAGTATGAGAAGGCTTTCCTGATGAAAACGTTGAACTGTAGTTTGGCATGGGTTGTAGTTTGCCAACACTATGCTAGCATAGTACATGCTTATAACATGTGAATAGCAAAAGTTGAATGTGGAGCACTTAGTAAATGTGGACTCAGTAGTGGCAGTGATGTTTGAAAGCTGTGTAATCATATTCCTGTTACAGTACAGCAGTTTTCCATGTGGATCTGTGGACAGTTTTCAACTATAGTGATTCCAGTGGTAGTTATTACTTATATTTATGCCTTAGTGATCATAAAATTAGCATATTCTCATAGTAAAATATTGAGCATTTCAAAGTATATGAAGAAAATATCTCACTTCTCACAGAAAACATTGTTTATGTGTGACATTCCAGAAATTTCCATTACACCTAAAAACACACATGCTATTTCAAACTTTTCATTCTAGTCATCAAAGTTCTGTGAGGCCATCATGAACAATTCTTCTAAGTAACCATCAACCCACAGAGTGGGAATTTGTTCATCAACAGAAACAGGTTTGTTGTTTTTTTTTTTTCACTAAGCATTTCAGTTTAAAAATAGTAGACTTGGGGATTTTGAATGCAAAATATATTTCATCACATTTTTCTTCTAAGAATAGAATGCACAGGTGGCTTGAAGTAATGCAGCCCTCTTTCTCCATCCACCATTCCTTCAGAGAGACACCGTTCCTTTTCTCTTACAGAGGAGACACATGCTCAGGGAGTCACAGGTCTACCTCAAGTTATGAAGCCAGTAATTGGAGAGGAGGGACAGACAGATCTTTATATGTCTAACATGGTGTCTGTTACTAATTTCTGCCACCATCCAGACTTAGTAGAGGACCTTGAACAGTAGTTACATTCATAGAACCCAGGAAGGAAGGTCAAAGAAATGAAAATTATTTTATTAACCTCAAATAGTATTTACTATTATTATATAGTATCAAGAAGCAGGTATAATCTCTTTGTGTTAGTAAATGGTAAGGAGAATTAGGTTGGGCACAGATATGCCATTGCCTGATGGCAAGCATTCACATGCACAAGAAGGAGCATACCAGCAGTCAGAGCCTCCCCACTACTGAAGGTAAAAGGAAGGGTGAGTTTTGACTGTTAGCTCTGGAAAGAGACTGTCCATTATAGTTATAGTCTTATGTGGAGATAGCTATGGGCCTTTCCAGCCTTTGGGAGGGCGACTTGCTATCGAGTCGCCAGTGCTGTCTCTCAGGCTACGTCTCCATGCCCAGGTTGCTCACTGAGCAGGCTTGTCAGTGTTGTCTGCTGCCTCCACTGTCCTCACAACTGTGCACCATTGTGCTCCTCCACTGCTTGAACAGCTGGTGCCTCAGTCTAGCTGTTAAAGAGGGAGCTAAGGATCTAGGAAGATTGGCATGTGTGGGGTGCATGTGCATGCGAACATGCATGTATGAGGGAGTATTTGTGTGTGTGTGTGTGTGTGTGTGTGTGTGT